>SNQJ01S0009678.1:175279-197254 GCA_010110895.2 Picea sitchensis
ATTGGATAATAATTCTACATTGATATAACATTTGAAGAAAAAGGATTATAATTACATTATTACTGATTCACCCCCCCTCTCAGTAATCCAACAAAATCTGTGATGTAAATGAGGATCATAATCTAATGCATCTTATTTTCTAAGTGATCTGTTAAGTATTGTAATCATATATCTGTGTCCCAACTTGCTTGTCGACACCTGAGTCCTGCAACCCCCCTGCCTCTACCTTGGGTGAGACTTCATCTGCTTCGCAGGTGTTGCCGAAAGCGTGGGTAGTTAGGGTTTTGTTGGTGCATTGTTGAAGCGTTGAACCCTGGGTCTTCCCCTGTGCCAACAAATATCATTTAATATGATCGATATGAAAGGGGAAAAAAATAATATAAATTCATAAATAAAGAGAATTACATCAAACAAATCATCAAACCTTGATTCATGAAATATGAATTCCTCCTAGTTTTAGGTTCCCAATGCTCCTCCTTAGCTTCTTGAGCTTCTCTCTCTATTTTTCCAGCATAACCACCCTCAAAACGCTTCTCCCCATCTCCTTAATTTTTCCTCTTCTTATATTATTTAAGAAGATGTTGGAGATAGGCTTCATGACATGTGAATTAGGTGGATACAAGTCATGGATAGGTGGATACAAGTCATTGATATCTTGATATCATGTGAACAAAGTAATTACGAGTCATAGATATGCTTCATGGCATGTGGACTAAGAAATTACAAGTCATGCACAAGTTTCATACTTAATTATGAGCTTTTTCCAACCTATTATGAACTTTTTCTCTGTCATGAGATTTTTTCTCAAGCTCCATGGTCAATTATGAACTTTTTCCAACTCACTATGAAATTTCTTTTCAATTGTGAGTTTATTCTCAATTATGAAATAATTCTTATTTCATAATTATGAAATTGTGAAAAAATAATTATTTCCTTGTGAAATGATTATGATAATTTTACTCAATTATGTAATTCTAACCTTATAACACCTAATAACCCGCTTGTAGAACCTATGGTGGAAAATACAAGTATAACAAACCTAAATGATGCAAGTGATGTAATTGGAAACTAAACATGGTCCATGGTATGTGAGGCATTAATATAATTGAAGACTTCTAATGAAGTTATTTAATTTGGGAACACCACTATGATCCCAACAAATATACCATAGTAAAATCGTTTTAGTTGGCTTGTGTCCTTGATCTTCCTGAAATATGAATAAGGGGATCTTAGGCACACCTTGTGTAGTGCGGGATGGTGATTTTTTATGATTTCTTTATGATGTTTTATGTCTAGTTTTGACATAATCACTTGCATTTCATCATTTAATGAAACACACACAAATAAATTTAATAAAATCAAGGCACACAATTAATGTCAATCAGGCACCTAAAATCAAGCACATATGATCAAGCACTTGCATAGAATATTCAAATCATGTTCATGTGATCAATAACATGAAAATTCAACAAATGATTCTATAGTAGTCATTTGAAAGCAATGGGCATAAATTATTGTTAAGCATTCAATATCAATTGTTACTTGCAATAGTTTTTTGTAAGTGTCAAATCAAATTAGGTTGAAATGAATTTGTAATAAGGTGAATTCTCAGTTGAACCCAACACCCACAAATTAATTGTGTCATTGTAGTTCTGAGTCCTCATTGAAATTATAAGTTGAATTTGGAAATGTTGAGACTCCAATCATTGTAAGAATCATATGTTCGGGTGCATTTTTGGCAATATCTGACACCCTCCAATTCCCAGAAGAAAAATCAAGTGAGCATGAAGTGCAAGCAAGTGATTTAAAGTGAACAAATTCAAGCAAGTGAGTTCAATCAATAGGGTATAAACAAGTGGGAACAATGATGGATAAAATCATGGAGTTGGTTTCCTTATTGGAAACTTTGTTAGAAACAACCAAGAATAGTTCAATCATACTGACCAATGAAACATTGGAAAATGTTATCACATGTTTTTGTGTCATGCAAACAAGGATTCATTTGTTTCAATCTCAATCCCAACTATTGAATGATGAAATTAGGGATCTAAAAAATAAACAATTAGTGAAGTGTTGTGAACTAGTTTCTGGTCAAAACAACCTTATCTATGATGATTATGATGATGATGATGTTGATAATGATGATGACGATGATGATGCTTTTGATCAATAGTCAATGAAGGAGAAACTCAATGATCCAATTTTAGATACAAGTGTATATGAGGATGAAGTTGTACATGAACAAGTTCAACTTTCTCTTTCCAAGACAATCATCAGATATTGGGAAGAAATCAACAACAACAAGCATAAAACATGACTTGGATATGACAAGGAAGTTTCCTAAATTCATATTCTCGATTATTACATACGAATCCAGTTCAAAAGTCATGTATTTATTCAAGAATATTTAACTTCACCTATTTCAGTACAACATCAAAATGCTAAATGCCAACATTTCAATCAAGTTGGTCACATGGAGAGTCAGTGTTTTGATGTCCATCCTTGTCACAATTGCAGTTGATTCACTTCTCTTGGTTCACTCTCATCATATTGGAGTTTACATCAATGAACAAATTGCAGGCATTCTAACTCACATGATTACACAACAAGATATTCCATAGTTTTTAGCATCCATACTTGGAATTTTTTCAAGAAGTTCTTAATCGAGGCTCAATTCAAGAGTTTCAAAATGAATATTTATAGATTTACCATTATATGCACATACCTTTCTGATATTATTGTTTAGAATTATGATTAGGAGGGAGGAATATCATCCTCTGGATCTTATACAATCATGTAGTATAGAACACCACCTAATGTATTTCAAATTTAAGGATATAGTTTTTATCCTAAGTGTGTTTCTAGATTCTTATTTGCGTACCTTATCTCTCGATGAGGTGTCAATGGTGATAGAAATTGAATTGGTTTCAATTATGTATTATATATTTGTATCATTGAATGAATCCAATGAGAGAGAGAGAGAGATATTATGGCTTGAGGCATTTTCTACCAAATTTTGTCTCTCTCGTATTTCTTGTGCTCAAGAACATTGTTTGCAATATGAGTGCAAAAGAGCGTAAAATATTTATGGAAATGTTGCAAAGAGAGAAATCAGGTGGATAAAAATGTAATCAACATGCATTTTTTCTTTGACTTTTTACTAAAAATGAATTTCTTAACATTAATCGCTAACAATTTATAAACACTCGATTTCACATTTTTTTAATGCCATGGAGGGACCGATAGTGAGGGAATGAAATTTCATCCTGACATGAAAAAAAAATATGAAGGGTGTAAATGATGATGGCATCTTGGTCACCAATTCATCTTGAGTGGTTCTTGAAGTTAATGAAAGGGGAAAATTGTTTCACAAAACTTTGAGGGATATAGTGGAAAGAATATAGACTTACTTCCCACTTACAATAAAAAAATCAATCCAATGACTCCAAGAATTAGGTTATACATAAACTATGCGAAGAGTTTCCAAAGAAATGGTCATTGAGACCCATGAGACTTGCAATAGAAAAAAATTACAATAACAAAAAATAATCATTTTAAAGGTATTATTACTAAACATGATTTTCTATAACTTGTTCCATAAATTACCAATTTTTTTTCTTCTATATTTACTTTCATGTCCATTTAATTTTTTTTATCGTGCTCTTTCATTTTTTCAGGAAGATTATGAAAATTTCAAGTGACAAATGAGGGGAAATCCAATACATGTCGGTAAGGATGTCCAAAAATGTGTACAAAGAGAAGGTAAAAGAAATGAACACAATTGCATCACATGAGGAGGTATCCCAAAAACAACATGCATTGAAGGTATGTAATCATTCATTTATTATTTTATTTACATTAAATTTAATTATCGTATGAAATATTGATTTTCAATTGTTTTGTTGTAGAAAAGAAAAAAAAAAAGGAACCCATTCAGTGCATAAGATAGGATAACAAGGAATAACATGGTTGATAGCAAATTTTGTGAGTACTTATATTTTTGGACTTACTTAAGATTTCATATTTTTTGTGATCTTTATATTTAAATAATTAATTTGCACTCATCCATGGATGTATTCTAATACATGCTAGCATAGAAAGAAGTGTTGATTAAGGTTGGTTGTCATTGATGTCAACCCTTGAAGAAAGCCCGATAGCACAAAGGTTTGGGTAATGGACCCAAGTTTGTTTGATGCAAAGATGACTCATTATTGTCTTGTCATGGTTGATAAGAAGTAAAAATGGATGAACTCAAAATTGGTCCCCTTATTGTGAAATCCCTCATGACAAGATGCTTTGCGGATTGATTTTTCCTAGAATTATGGTTAGAGAACCCATGCTTAATTGTGGAATAATGAGATGAAGGTCAGTGAATTTGTCAATGAAACTATCCTAGATGGATATTATTTGTCATTCCATTTTTGGTGGTATGTAGAACGTCACATAACTCCTCACGGTTAGAGAGATATGGCCATATGAATTTGAAGAACCCTCATGAGTCATATAGAAGCCCCCAAAAGTCAAGGGTTTGCAAAAGAAATGATTTAAATAATAAAGTAAATGGAGAACTCCCTAAAATAAGGAAAGTGTACTGCTACATGAAAGTATAAATAAGAGGCAAATCTCTCTCATTTAATCACACTTGAATATCATTGAATATCTATTTTTGTGAAAGGTTATTTGGGCAGGTATTATTGATAGAGAAAATTTGCAGCAAAAAAAGTCTAGCAGGAAAAGTGCGGCAGGAAAACTATGGTAGAAAAAGTGCGGTAGAAAAAATGCGGCAGAAAAAGTGTGGCAGAAAAATCGCGGTACAAAAAGTGTGGCAGAAAAAGTGAGACAGAAAAATCGTGACAGAAAAATTGCGGTAGAAACATCATGGCAGAAAAAGTGCAGTAGAAAAATCGCGGCAGAAAAAGTGTGGCAGAAAAATTGTAGTAGAAAAATCATGACAGAAAAAGTGCGAGAGAAAAATCGCGGCAGCAACATGGTTGGGGTCTATTTAAGAGAGATATGGCACATCTTGTTTGAGGTATGTTTTGTGAGCTAGGGTTTATCTCTTGAGATGGTATTGGATGTTCAGTATTGTTGCATATATCAGATTTGTTGAGGGATAAAATTGGTATTTTTTTGTTGGTATTTGGCATATGGGTATTGGTCTTTTGGTTGTGATGTGTTGCTAAAGTTGTTGGTTTAGATTGTGGCACATGGTTTGATGTAATGGTTTATGGTATTTGGTTTATGTATAGGGTGATGAATTGTTAGATAAATTTTTATTGTTATATTGGTGTATGTCTTTGGTATATGGTTGAGGTACATGTTGGGTACATGGTTAATACAAGTAGTTGATGAGTTGGCACATACATGAGGTATATAGTTGATGCATTGGCACATACATGAGGTGTATAGTTGATGTGTTGGCACATACATGAGGTGTATAGTTGATGATGTTGGTACATATTGATGAGTCAAGGTCGATGCATGGTACATGTTGGTTCAAGTTAATGGTATGGGTTGTTGGGTGCAGGTTGATTGGTGCAGGTTGTTACAGGTTATTGCTACATGTTGACAGTGACAGGTTGACGGTGGAAGTGGTTGATTCAGGACAGTGACATGTTGTCTACATTTGGCATTTATATTTCAAGGCAGTTGGATGGGGAAAGGATAGGTGGTTGTAGCCACCTTACAGTTATAGTTGGAGAACTTAGGGGGTTGTAGCCTCCTTCTAGTTGTAGCCAAATAATTAGGGAGTTGGAGCTTCCCTCAGGTTGTATCCTCAAAAAATAAGGGGTTGGAGACTCCTTCCAGATGGAGCTGGAAAACAAAGGAAGTTGGTGCTTCCAATGGATATAATTCTTCAAGAAATATAAGAAAAAGTATTCTGTGGTTTTATCCCGCTTTAGGTTTCCATGTAAAAACACTGGTGTACTGTGTATATGTATGATTGCTCATTTGTTCATTATTTATTTACTCTGCAATTATTGGATGATAATTCTACATTGATATAACACTTGCATTATATGGTCAAAAAAGATTCAATTTCTCTATTAATGATTCACCCCCCGTCTCAATAATCCAACAATTGGTATTAGAGTGTGTTCCTTCAGAAATCAGTTTAACCACTGAAAGGAAGATCATAGAGAGAAAAAACTTGTATAAAAATGGAATACCACAGTTTGATGGACATAAGTATGCATTTTGGAGCATAAGGATGAAGACATATATACAAGTACAAGGATTTGAAATTTGACAATCAATTATAGATGGATACATAGTACCAGGAGTTTCACCAACAAATGAAAGAGAAGTGAAACTCAGTTAGAATAATTCCAAAGCCACAAATGCACTTCTGAATGGTCTTAGTGAAACAATATTCACCAAAGTTGCACATTGTAAATCCGCTAAAGATATTTGGGACAAACTTTGAAATATTTATGAAGGAGATTCAAAAGTCAAAGCAACAAAGCTTCAAACTTACAAAGGTCAGTTCGAACAACTTAAGATGAAGGAAGATGAGAATATTGCATCTTACTTTTTAAGAGTTGATGAAACAGTAAATGCAATCATAGGATTGGGAGAAGAAATCGAAGAATCTGTAATTGTTCAAAAGGTACTAAGATCTCTTCCTATGAGATTTGACCCTAAGATATCAACACTAGAAGAAAGACCAGATCTAAACTCAATAAGCATGGACGAATTACATGGAATCTTCATAGAATATGAAATGAGAACTGAACAGGAAAATCCATATACAAAAGAAGCAACCTTCAAAGCATCCAAAAAGTCAAAGCAAAAAGAAAAAGAACTTAGCAGCAACAGTGATGTCTCGGAAGATGATGAAGAAGTGGCCAACTTTGTCAAAAGATTGAACAAGGGAACCAACGACAAGTATAGAGGTAAGCTTCCTTTGATTTGTTTTAATTGTGATAGTATTGGTCATTTTGCTAACAAATATCCTCATAAGAAAAATATAAATGATGAAGGTTACTCAAATAGAAAACAAACCTATAAAGGAAAACCAACCACAAAGAAAGTTTTCAAGAAAAGCTTATGCACCAAAGAAGACATCTCATCATCAAATGAAGATGAAATCAGTGACAATGAGACAGAAAGAGTTATATTCATGGTATTAGAAGAATCTAATAAACAATACTCTAAAGAAGAATATGAAGAAGCCAAAGAAGAATATGAAGAGGCAGAAGTTGGCTACTGATAAGAATTGATGTGTTCCATAGAAGTTATCAGAAGAGAAAATAAGAAAAACATAAAACTACAAGAGGAACTAGACAAGAAAGAAGACACTCAAGAACTAGAACAAATGATCACAAATTTGAAGGTTCAAATAGAAGAAGATAAAATAATTGAATAAAAACTCAAAGAACATCTAGAAGAAAAAGATAGGATCATTAGAAATTTGGAAGCAGAGATTGTCACATTAAGAAATGATCTTCAAAAGAAAAATATGCAGAACAACTCAAAAGTTTTGGATGACATTATCGGCAGTTAAAAAACTCATCATGACAAGTCCGAACTTGGATACAATCATGATGTAGGAGCATGTCTCCACATCATCCAGCCAACCAGCCAGCCATGTTAGTGCATGCATTCAAGGCTGAAGGGAGGCGCAGCCCTCATCTTCAAATTTTGAATTTGAATGTAATTAATGTTGTAGGTTGTTGAGCCATGGAGCCATGCCTTTGTGTAGGCATTAGAGTAGGTAGGTATTTAATTATTGTAAGGCTGAGATCTATATCCGATCTGCGGACTAGACAGCCCATTCAATGTAATTGAATAGGGTAGGTAGATTGGAGGGAAGAGCTCAAAGAGCCCCTCAGGTAAAAAGGGATTTAGTATCTCATTTTGGAAGAGCTAGAGGGGAGAGTTAGATAGCATAGAAGAGAGTCTGCGAGTAGAGAGAAGAAGAGAGAAGGAGCCAAGACCTTGTTACAGTCCGTGCTCAGGAACACCTTGTAAAAACAGGCATTTGCCATTTAATATAAATAGTAGTTTTTCCTGCACACTTTTGTGTTAAATGAATGTCTGTGAGTGTTCTTTATATGTTGTGAATGTATGTTATGTTTATGCATTGCAGGAGTTGTTTTGGTTTCAACCTTGAGAGGTCTATGAGGTTTCATGTCAAGAGGGCATGACAGAGTACTGTGGTCTCTGAATACCAGTGCACTGAAGCACTTCTGAATTCTATGGGTCCAGACAAAGACGTGTTGCAGGCACAAGAACTGGATTCAACAACTCAGAGAAGACCTATGAGGCAGTTGAACACCTTAGGAGGTAAGGGTGTGTAGGAGAGACACAGTTGCAGACAGGATCTCTGAGGAGTTCTATGAAGCTCTGCCAAGTGGGCATTGAGCATATGCACAGTGGTGCATTGAAGAAGATCTCTATTGTGAGTTTTGTATAACTCTGCCAGGAGGGCATTGAGATAGTGTGCAGACAGGCACAAGAAGAGAACTCGGTTGAGTTCTGTATTTTGGAGGAAGAATCTACTGAGGGATCTTAGCAAGGTTGTTGAACACTCTGCATATTCAGCAAGAGGTTGCTTGAGTGAAGGATAGTCAGGAGGGCATCCAAATTCTCCATTTGAGGGAGAAAGAAGAAGGATTTATTTCCTTAGGGGTCTGAGTATTTGGAGAAGCTCAGAAGAGATAGCACTTTAGTGTGTGAAGACTCTACATGAGTGCAGACATTAGAATCCTTTGAGGATTCGAGAAAATAAGCTCAGGAGGAACAACGTCGTTGAGAGCACAGGCGAGGACTCGGATTTGTGGAGTTCGCAGAGGAAAGGCAAGGGTCGATGCCTTTAGTTTTAGAGAAATATTCCAAGTGTTGGAAGAAAGTGCCAAAGCTCCGGAGGAGCACAGCTGCCGTCGGATCTACCGAAAGGATATGGACCATTGAGATTTTCATGTTCAGTGAGAAGCAGGAGGAGCGGACAAGGAGGACGGATCTGTACCGTCGGATCTTGACCCAAATACCCGTCAGTCGTCGGATATGACCAGAGTTGCGAGGGAGTTAAGCCTTCATGAACAGGGAGAAGAAAGTCGCAAAAGAGTTTCCATCGGGATTTCAGAAATCGGGATATCGAAAGTCTCGATGACAGGGGATCGGGAATCTCCACGGTGAAAACCCCGAAACAGATCGAGTCGTCCATTGGTTGGGACACGTGGCGGAGATCGGAAGCCATTGGTATTTTGGGAATAGGAACTTCGAGAGTTTCGAGGGTAAAGACCCATAGGCATTTTGGTGTTTGAAATCCTAAAATCACGAAGTCAGCAGGACCGTCCATTTCGAGGGGATGCGTGGCAACAATCGAGGCCTTCGAGAAAATCTGGAAAGGGGAGAGTTCATCAGCATTTAGGGATTCGAATTTTTGTGAATCCTGAAGACAAGAAGCATAAGCATTTTGGAAATGCGAAGTCCGAAACCCCGACAAGGTAGAAAGATCCGTTGTGGGGCCAGCTGACGTCATATCGGGAAATCTGGATTCGAAGGATCGGGAATCCTGAGGACAAAGTGTCCATGCATTTCGGTGTTTCAAAACCTGAAATCGAGAAGCAACGAGGACTGTCCATCTTGAGGGGATGCGTGGCAACAATCTATACTTTCAAGGGAAAATCCTGAAAGGGAAGTCATATCGGAAAATCGGGATTCAAAGGATCAGGAATCCTGAGGACAAATGTGTTTCGGCATTTGAAAGCCCGAAACCCTGAAAGGGACTGCGGTCATATAGGGGAAGGTCATGTGTGCCAAGACTTAGCCCTTAGGGCTAGTCGCTGAAAAAGGTGTTTCGGAACTTCGAAGATTCAGCGTTCGGGGAATCGTTTTCATCGGGAATTAGGAAATCCCGAAGGCTAAAATCACATTTCCTGTGGGAAATTGTTCGCAGTTGCATTCGGGCCGTGAAGGAAAGGGAAGGACCTGTGGATCAATGTTAAGAGAGATTCCAGTGGGAATTGAAAGAGCCAATCTGGCTCATGAATCAGAAGAGAATGATCCTATGAGTGGATCTCGGCCCGAGGGCTGGGGGTATGCATCATTTTTGGTATCAGAGCCAGAACTTTGTCTGTAGATTTCAGGCAGAGAAGGAGAAGGTAAAGGAAGACAGAGCATTGGAGACTCTGTAGTGATTGTTCATGGGTAGGCTGCAATCGAGAAGACAGTCATGAGGATTGTAGGAGAAGATGGGAACACTTAAGGGTGCAGAGTGACAGCAGTAGATTTGTAAGAGGGAAAATCGACAACAAGATGGCTAAAAGACAGTGTAAGCTATTAAAACGGTGGTTGAGGCCTATTGAAAACCTCAACAGACCAGAGAAAAGGGTTTAGGTATGTGAACCAGAGACTGGGAGAGGTCTCAGTGATGCGGAGGATGAATTGGGATCAACTGAAGATCTCAAGGACTGCCAGGAGAGCATCCCAGAAATTCCCAATTGCCAGGTGGGAAAAGAGCTGAGATCATTGTGGGATCTCATAGACTATCATGAGGACAGCCGGGGAATTCCAAATTGCCAGGTGGGCAACGGATAGAGATCGCTGCGAGATCTCATAGACTACTAGGAGGGCAGCGGGAGGTTTCCAAATTTCCAGGTGGGCAAGGGAACAGAGATGGGATCAGTTGATTCCATAGACTACCAGGAGGGCAATAGAGAAATCCCAATTTTCTAGGTGAGCAGGGATAAGCAGCTGAGGCTATTTGAGAGTCTCATAAACTCAGGGGTGAGTTTAAATCAGCTCGAGGAGCTAATAGAGCAGGTGAGCTCAGAGATGGATTTGAATCAGCCAGAGCGGCTGACAGAGAAGGAAGATCAGACGAACCTTCTGATGATTGGGGGAATTCGGATATTCCTACCATTTTCCCAAGAGGAGGCAGAAATCTGTGTTGCAGGTGCAGCAACAACAGAGGGACAACCAACTGAGACTGTCAAAGAAGAATTGGAGCAAATATCTAAAGCTGCCCAAGAAGGAAAAGAGAATGAGCGTTCTGAGGAATGGCTCAATGATTTCGGACAGGGAGCTAAAAGGAATGAAGTTGAAACACTAAAGCTAGCATCAAAAGAAGACAAAGAGCAGGCAGGTAGATTTATCACTCCATGGGAGATGGAGCTAGAGATGCTGGAGGATTGGCTGAACAATCCAGAGCCAGTAAGAGAACTGACAGAAATTGAGTTTTCAAATAAGGTGAATGAACAATAGGATAGTCAAAGGAAGACTGTAGAGATGAACTTTGTAGTAGGGTGGCAGGTTAAGGCCATGGAAGATGAAGAAGGCATGGGAGATCATGATGATCTACCCATCTGCATAAAATTTTTGCAGCTGAGGAGACTGCATAAGTAGAGCCAGCCACTGGAGTAGCTGGACAAAGTGATCAAGGAGATATGAGAACTGATGATAAGGTTAGCAAGGACTGCCAACGAGGAGCAGCTAAGTAGAAAGGAAGAAGAAGCAGTCGCAGCAGCGCAGCAGTAGCAGCAGAGAGATGGAGCAGATGAACAACTCCAGAGATTTTTTTGGGAACCAGGGGGATTTAAACAAATGAGATGGGAAGCTCATGAGAAGGAGCTCATGCATTTTGCAGCTGAGGAGTATGATGCAGGAGCATCTCTCCATGTCAGCCAGCCATGTCAGTGCATGCATTCAAGGCTGAAGGGAGGTCCAGCCCTCATCTTCAAATTTTGAATTTGAATGTAATTAATGTTGTAGGATGTTGAGCCATGGATCTGTGCCTTTGTGCAGGCATTAGAGTAGGTAGGTATTTAATTCTTGTAAGGCTGAGATCTAAATCTGATTTGCAGACTAGACAGCCCATTTAATGCAATTGAATAGGGTAGGTAGATTGGAGGGAAGAGCTCGAAGAGCCCCTCAGGTAAAAAGGAATTTAGTATCTCATTTTGAAAGAGATAGAGGGGAGAATTAGCTAGCATAGAAGAGAGTCTATGAGTAGAGAGCAGAAGAGAGAAGGAGCTGAGACCCTATTACAGTCTGTGCTTAGGAACACCTTGTAAAAACAGGCATTTGCCATTTAATATAAATAGTAGTTTTTCCTGCACACTTTTGTGTTAAATGAATGTCTGTGAGTGTTCTTTATATGCCGTGAATGTATGTTATGTTTATGCATTGCAGGAGTTGTTTTGGTTTCAGCCTTGAGAGGTCTTTGAGGTTTCATGTCAAGAGGGCATGACAGAGTACTGTTGTCTCTGAATACCAGTGCACTGAAGCACTTCTGAATTCTGCGAGTTCAGACAAAGACGTGTTGCGGGCACAAGAACTAGATTCAACAACTCAGAGAAGACCTATGAGGCAATTGAACACCTCAAGAGGTAAGGCTGTGTAGGAGAGACACAGTTGCAGACAGGATCTCTGAGGAGTTCTGTGAAGCTCTGCCAAGTGGGCATTGAGCATATGCATAGTGGTGCATTGAAGAAGATCTCTACTGTGAGTTATGTATAACTCTTCCAGGCGGGCATTGAGATAGTGTGCAGACAGGAACAAGAAGAGAACTCGGTTGAGTTTTGTATTTTGGAGGAAGAATCCACTAAGGGATCTTAGCAGGGTTGTTGAACACCCTGCATATTCAGCAAGAGGTTGCTTGAGTGAAGGATAGTCAGGAGGGCATCCAAATTCTCCATCTGAGGGAGAAAGAAGAAGGATTTATTTCCTTAGGGATCTGAGTATTTGGATAAGCTCAGAAGAGATAGCACTTTAGTGTGCGAAGACTCTGCAAGAGTGCAGACGTCAGACTCCTTTGAGGATTCAAGAAAATAAGCTCAGGAGGAACAACATCATTGAGAGCACAGGCAAGGACTCAGATTTGTGGAGTTCACAGAGGAAAGGCAAGGGTCGAGGCCTTTAGTCTTAGAGAAATATTCCAAGTGTTGGAAGAAAGCGCCAAAGCTCGGGAGGAGCACAACTGCCATCGGATCTGCCAAAAGTATCTGGACCGTTGAGAGTTTCACATCCAGGGAGAAGCAGGAGGAGTGCACAAGGAGGATGGATCTGTACCATCGGATCTTGACCCAAATACCCGTCAGCCGTCAGATCTGACCGGAGTTGCGAGGGAGTTAATCCTTCGTGAACAGGGAGAAGAAAGTCCCGGAAGAGTTTCCATCGGGATTTCAGAAATCGGGATATCGAAAGTCTTGATGACAGGGGATCAGGAATATCCACGGTGAAAACCCCGAAATAGATCGATCCATCCATTGGTTGGGACACATGGCGGAGATCGGGAGCCATTGGTATTTTGGGAATCAGAACTTCGGGAGTTCCGAGGGTAAAGACCCATAGGCATTTTGGTGTTTGAAAGCCTGAAATCGCGAAGTCAGTAGGACCGTCCATTTGGAGGGGATGCGTGGCAACAATTGAGGCCTTCGAGAAAACCCCAAAAGGGGAGAGTTCATCGACCTTTCGGGATTCTGCATTTCACGAATCCTGAAGACAAGAAGCACAAGCATTTTGGAAATACGAATTCTAAAACCCCGACAAGGTAGAAAGATCCATTGTGGGGCCAACTGATGTCATATCGGGAAATCGGGATTCGGAGGATCGGGAATCCTGAGGACAAAGTGCCCATGCATTTTGGTGTTTCAAAACCTGAAATCGCGAAGCGACGAGGACCGTCCATCTTGAGGGGACACGTGGGAACAATCTATACTTTCGGGGGAAAATCTTGAAAGGGAAGTCATATCGGAAAATGGGGATTCGGAGGATTGGGAATCCTGAGGACAAATGTGTTTCGGCATTTGAAAGCCCGAAACCCTAAAAGGGACTGCAGTCATATAGGGGAAGGTCATGTGGGCCAAGACTTAGCCCTTAGGGCTAGTCACCGAAAAAGGTGTTTCGGCATTTTGGAGATTCGGCATTCGGGGAATCATTGTCATCGGGAATTAGGAAATCCCGAAGGCCGAAATCACATTTCCTATGGGAAATTGTTCGCGGTTGCATTCGGGCCGTGAAGGAAAGGGAAGGACCTATGGATCAATGTTACGAGAGATTCCAGTGGGAATCGAAAGAGCCAATCTGGCTCATGAATCTGAAGAGAATGATCTTCTAAGTGGATCTCGGCCCGAGGGTTGGGGGTCTGCATCAAATCATAAAGAAAAGGGATCAAGCTCCAAAACAACAGAGAAAGAAACATATTCAAAACGTTGTGCAGAAACAATCAAAGGGGATAGGAATATCTACACGAAAGATTAAAGCGATACTCCTCCACCGGGAAAATTCAAATTTCAGAATCACCAACCAACAAATAGGCCTCAGGAAGAAGAATAATTCATAAGAGTACCTCCTTTCAGAATATCTTCAATTCCCAGGTATAAAACTATCTTTTTTTTTTAATGTTATGCATGTAATAATTTTGGGCATAAGGCTATGAATTGCAGAGCTAACAACAAGAACATAAACAGCTTTGAAAGTCATACACAAACGGGTTATTTAAGAAGGCCTAGTGAAACACATAGAAGAAGTTACAATAGGTTTGAATCCTTGAGCACTAAAGTGGAATGTCACAAATGTAACAACTTTGGACACATGGACAAATATTGCAAAATGACATTCCCTCCTAGAGAACTGTAACAAAATAACAGCAGTCACAGACATGAACCTTAGAAAAGGACATCGATAAGAAAGAAGAATCAGTATAGCAATGAAGAATGCACACTCTCTCTACAAGCTAAGCATAAGAAACGTGGTTGGTATGTTGACAGTGACTATTCAAAACATGACAGATGATAGAGACAGGTTTCTTACTTTAACAAAGGAAAGAGATGGATCAGTCTCCTTCAGAAATGATGATTAAACTAAAATCATTGGAAAAGACATAGTCAGAATTAGGAACAAGAGTACAAAGGCCAAAAATGTTCTACTAGTAGAAGATATGAAACATAATCTTATAAGTGTGAGTGAAATGTGTGACCAAGGTCATAAAGTTACTTTTGATTCACAAAAGTGTGAGATAAGAAAAGAAGGTTCAAGAAAATTGATTGCTACAGTTGCGAGAACTTCAAGCAACATATATGTGTTAAGTGAAATTGGAAATGAAAAGTGTTGTCTAGGAAAGGAAAATGAAAGTTGGCTATGGCACAGAAGAATGGGTCACATACATTTTTATAACCTTTTCAAAGTCAACAAAAGAGAAGCGGTCAGAGAAATTCCCCAGATCACGAAACCAACCAACACTTTATGCAAGCATTTCAACAAGGAAAACAAACAAAGACCAAATTCAAATCAAAGGAATATTCAACAACAAGACCACTGGAAATTGTGCATACTGATCTAGTTGGATCAACTACAACAAAGGGTTTAAAAGGTGATAAATACTTTATGTTATTAGTTGATGATTATACAAGAATGACTGCAGTTTTCTTTCTCAAGAATAAGTCAGAATCTTTTGAAAACTTCAATATCTACAAGGAAATGGTTGAAAATGAAATGGATTCAAAAATCAAATGCTTGAAATACGATAATGGAGGATAGTTCACTTCAAAGTAATTTATGGACTACTACAACAATCACGGAATAAAAGGGCAATTCTCCATTGCTAGGACACCTCAACATAATGGCGTTGTTGAAAGAAAGAACATAACAGTACATGAAATGCTTGAACAATGCTAATGGACTCCAAATTGACATATATTTTTTGGACATAGATAGTGCATACAATAGTTCACATTCAAAACAGATTAATGCTCAGAAACACCGCTATCAAAACTCCCTATGAGCTATGGAAAGGAAGAGCAACAAATGTGAAGCACTTCATAGTTTTTGGGAGCAAATGCTACATCAAAAGAGAAGATGGAAGAATGGGAAATTTTGACTCTTGTGTGGACAAATGAGTACTTTTTGGTTACCCAAGTACAAGGAAATCATACAAGTGTTACAACCTGAGATTGAAAAAAGTTGTGGAAAGCATCAACGAAACAATTGATGAAACAGGTAGACAAGAATTAAAGGAAGAAGAAAATGAATCAATGGAACAACTTTATGAAGAAGAAGAAAAAGATGAAAAGGAAGTAGAAGGGGAAGATGAAGAAGATCTGACAGAAGTAGAAGAGAAAGTTAAACAAGTGCCTCCAAAGACACCTAGCAGACGAGTACAGAAGAATCATCCTTCAGATCAAATTATAGGAAACAAATATGCAGGAGTTGAGACTAGAAGAAGAATCCATTCACCAGAACAAATGCACCTAGCACTCTCATCTACTATTGAACCAACCTATTTTGAGGAGGCTAGCAAGGATGAATTTTGGAATAAGGACATGGATGAAGAATTGGATCAAATAGAGAAAAATGATACTTGGGAATTGGTTCCAAGACCAAAGGATAAGAATGTTATCAACACAAAGTGGGTATACAGGAATAAGTTGAATGAAGATGGACAGATTACAAAGAACAAACCTATATTGGTATGTAAAGGATATGCACAGGTTGAAGGAATCGACTTTGAAGAGAAATTTTCCCAAGTTTCCATAATGGAAGCAATACGATTTCTTTTAGCTTATGCATGCTCCAAAATTATTAAAGTGTATCATATGGACGTAAAATCATCTTTTCTGAATGGGGAACCTAAAGAAGAAGTCTACATTGAAAAACTAGAAGGATTTCAATTGTCAGAGAACATAGATTATGTGTGTAAATTAAAGAAGGCCTCGTATGGTCTAAAATGGGATCCTAGAGCATGGTACTCTAGAATGGATAAATATCTACAGAAGGTAGGGTTCAAAAAAGGAAGTGCAGACAATAACCTCTACATCAAGGTAAGTCAAGATAGTTTTTTATTAATTGAAGTTTATGTTGATGATATTATTTTTGGTAGTGATGATGACATGTTAAGCCAGAAATTTGCAAAGGATATGCATAATGAATTCAAAATGTCATTACTTGGAGAAGTATCCTTCTTTCTGGGACTTCAGATACATCAAAGCCACCAAGGAATTTTTATTTCTCAAACCAAGTATATCAGAGAAATGCTAAAGAGGTTCGTAGTGGAAGATTGAAAACCAGTTATCACTCGCATGCAAACCAGTTGCAAGTTAAGAAAAGACGATGATTCAAAATCTACAGATAAGAGGAAATACAGGTCAATGATTGGTAGCCTACTGTATGTGAAAACATCTAGACGAGATGTAATGTAGGCAATTGGACAGGTGGCATGATTTCAAGCAACACCAAAGGAATCATATGTATTAGCAGTGAAGAGGATTTTCATATATCTCAAAGGAACAAAAAAATTTGGATTATGGTATCCAAAAGGAAATGATCTATCACTTATTGCCTACACAGATGTAGATTGGACAGGTTGTATTGATGATCAATGAAGCACTGGTGGAGCAACATTCTACTTAGGTGAGTGTTTACCATCATGGATAAGCAAGAAACAATAATCAATATCTTTATGTATAGGTGAGGTAGAGTATATTGCAGTAGCAACATGTTGTACACAGGTTCTTTGGATGAAACAAACTATGAAAAATATGCAGGTTGAGTATGATGAGCCCATTCCAATCTATTATGATAATACAAGCGCCATTAGTATCTCAAAGAACCCGGTGATGCACTCCAAGACAAAGAACATTCCAATCAAGTATCACTTTCTATGGGAACAGGTTGCAGAAAAGAACATCATAGTTGAGTATGTGGGCACAAAAGAACAAGTGGTAGACATATTTATAAAACCACTTCCACGGGAAGCCTTTGAGTATCTTTGCTAGAGACTCAAAGTTATTTCTACTCCAAAATGAATGATTATGAATGCTTATCTTATATTTCTTATATGTACATGAGGAAGCACCATAAAGAGGACAGTTCAGTCAGGGGGAGCAGCCCTGGATGGAAAGATACCTTTGCCATTTATCATATTTATCAGATGCAAAGGACAGAGGCATGGTTCTAGGGGGAGAAATGGTCATATAGATGCAGAGGACAGAGGCATGGTTCTAAGGGGAGCATGAGTGATATGATTTCAGTATTGCATCAGAGTGTTTCCATCAATGCCAAAGGGGGATATTGTTGAGTAAGGTTGGTTTTCATTGATGTCAACCCTTGAAGAAATCCCAGTAGCAAAAAGGTTTAGGTAATGGACCCAAGTTTGTTTGATGTAAATATGACTCATTATTGTCTTGTCATGGTTGATAAGAAGTACAAATGGATGAACTCCAAAGTGGTCCCCTTTTGGTGAAATCCCTCACTAGAAGATGCTTTGCAGACTGAGTTATCCTAGAAGTATGGTTAGATAACCCATGCTTAATTTTGGAATAATGAGATGAAGTTCAGTGAATTGTTATTGAAACTATCCTAGATGGATAATGCTTGTCATGCCATTTCCGGTGCTATGTGGAACGTCACATAACTCCTCACGGTTAGAGAGTTATGGCCATATGAAGTTGAATAACCCTCATGAGTCATATAGAAGCCCCCAAAAGTCAAGTGTTTGCAAAAGAAATGATTTAAATAATAAAGTAAATGGAGAACTCCCTAAAATCAGGAAAGTGTAATGCTACATGAAAGTATAAATAAGAGGCAAAGTGTTGGCATGGATCAGTTTGCACAGGCTCAGCGGTTTTGTCATTAATGTCAAACTTTAGAAATGCTAAAGGGACAGGCGTGGATCAGTTTGCACAGGCTTTGCACAGGCTCAGTGTGGATCAGTTTGCACAGGCTTTGCATAGGCTCAACATTGATCAGTTTGCACAGGCTTTGCATAGGCTCAGTGTGGATAAGTTTTCACAGGGTCAGCATGCCTCTCGACATACCGAAACACGAAACTGCATAGATTTCAGAAGTTTTTATTTCAGGATTTTTGCAGAGTAAGCAAAAACCTCTTCATCACAGGAGTCCCGAATTTCCAAAATTCGAAATGTCAAACCACGACTTAATCTAAGTTGTTGATCAGAGGGAGATTGTGGACCATTGATCCGACTCCATTTCAAAGTTTCGAATACCGGGAGTTGGAGGAGTCAAGAGTCGAGACTCTTCATCACAGGAGTCCCGAAGTTCCGAAATGCGAATTGCCGAAATGGGAAATCGCGAAAACACTTTATGGATTAGCACTTGGTCATAACTTATGGTCACATTGATGAAGGCTCGAGGAAGGAGCTAGTGCAACCAAGCTCTATTTCAGAGTTTCGGGGATCGTGATATGGAGCATCAAGAAAACTTCACCACAGGAATACCGAAAAACCAAAATGCAAAACGCTGAAGATTTCGGGGATCAGAACTTGAAGTGTCGAAACACTTCAACAATAGAAATGCCGAAATTGTGAAATGCGAAATGCCGATATGCTGAAATGTTGAAATGTGAAAATGCCGAAAAACCTTTTTGCGTAGATTTCGGGTTTCGTAATTTGAAGTTTTAAGAGTTTTCAACACAGGAATGCCGAAATTGTGAAATGCAAAATGCAGATATGCCGAAACATCGAAATGTGAAAACTCCTAAAAAACTTTTTGTNCTTGAAGTGTCGAAACACTTCAACAATAGAAATGCCGAAATTGTGAAATGCGAAATGCCGATATGCTGAAATGTTGAAATGTGAAAATGCCGAAAAACCTTTTTGCGTAGATTTCGGGTTTCGTAATTTGAAGTTTTAAGAGTCTTCAACACAGGAATGCCGAAATTGTGAAATGCAAAATGCAGATATGCCGAAACATCGAAATGTGAAAACTCCTAAAAAACTTTTTGTGTAGATTTCGGGTTTCATAATTTGAAGTTTTAAGAGTCTTCGACACAGTATTTTTGAATTACTGAAATGAGAAATTTCAAAATGCATTTCGATTAACTTGTTAGCACGGCCAAGAATGTAAACTATAAGGAAGTTATTCAGTTATTATAACTGATTCTTTGAAGTCTTAGAGTTCGAATATACACACTGATGATACAGGAAGATATATATAGTGATTGTTGCAAGAAAAGAATGAGAGTGAGGATTATGAGATATATATGGCTCTATAAAATTTGAAGAAAAAAACAGAGACAGAGGAGGGAAGACAGAGTGGTCTGGTCAAGAATGAATTGTGCAGAGAGGATTTGAATGCTTACTGTTTGATAGAGAATATAAAGAGTTGGTTTGTAGGTTCTTTATGACAGAGAATGATTTCAGGGTGGTAGGGAGGAGCAAGGGGAGACTGTAAAATATTCTTGTACAAGTTGATGCTTGTACATCTGGGAGTTGTAGCTTCCATTCAGTAGGTGCTGAAGAAATAGGGGTAGTAGCCTCATCTAGGTTGTTACTTAGATAAAATAAAAATGTAAAGAGGAGTTGAAGCTTTCCTTTCATTCATAAGAAGAAGAGGTTTTTCGCTTTTGGGTTTCCTCATGAAAAATCACCGTGTCACTATTTCATTTATGTGATTGTATACTTATTGGTTAAATGTGTTACTGCAAGTTAACTGTTAAAAGCATGATTTATTGATTATTAAGTAATCTTCTTATAAAAGGAAACAAATTTTATAAAACTGATTCACACCCCCCCCCCTCTCAGTTTACTTATTATGTACAACAATTGGTATCAGAGTAGGTTACTTCAATATATTAGTTTAACCACTGGAAGTTTTTGATCATTCATAATGGATAAGAAGTCAAAATTTACAAAACATAGATTGCCTTTGTTTGAAGGTCATAATTATGCTTTTTGGAGTATTAGGATGAAGTTGTTTTTACAAACTCAAGTAGTAGATATTTGGCAGGGTATACTAAATGAATATAAAGTCCCAGCAACCATTCCAATAGATGCTACAGGTAAGAGACTCTATGAGAGTAATTCCAAAGCTATGTATGCAATACTAGGAGGTCTAGAAGGGTCAGAATTTGTTAAAGTTATGCATTGTGAATCAGCAAAAGAAATATGGGATAAATTAAAAAATATATATGAAGGATACACTAAGGTAAAGAGTGCTAAGACACAATCATATAGAAGTCAATTTGAAAGCCTGAAAATGGAAGAATCTGAAGATATAACTACCTACTTTCTTCGTATTGATGAAGTTGTTAATACATTAAGAGGTCTCGGAGAAAAAGTTAATAATAGTATTATTGTGAAAAAGGTACTTAGATCACTTCCTGGAAGATTTGATTCAAAAATATCTGCATTATAAGAAAGAACAGATCTTGATACTTTAGAAATGGATGAATTACATGGAATACTAACAACATATGAGATGAGAACCTCTGGTGAGAATTCTTTCAAGAAAGAAGAAGCTTTCAAGGTAGCAAAGAAAAATATGAAAAAGTTTGAAGCATAAATCAACAGTCATGAGGAGTCGGAAGGTGATGTGGAAGAAGCAAATTTTGTTAAAAATCTGAAAAGAGGTACTGGCAAGTATAAAGGTAAGATTCCTCTGAAATGCTTTGGTTGTGGTAGAATATGACATTTTGCATCCAAGTTTCCTTACAATAAGCATACTGATAATGAAGAAGACAGTGATAGAAAACCTAAGGAATTCATGAATAGGCATAAGAAGTTTTTTCAAAGAAAAACTTACAAAAATAAAAGCCTGTGTATAAAAGATGACAATGATATTTCAGAATCTGATGAGAGTGATGATAGTTCATATGTAAAACTTCTTATGGCTATGGAAAAACAGGATAATCAGTCTTGTGAAGAAGAAGAAGGTGAATTTGATCTAGAAGCTGAATTGGTGAGTGCTCTAAGTGAATTAAGAAAAGTGAGAAGGGAATGCAAACATTTTAAAAGAGAAATTGAGAATCTAGAATTTGAATTACAGAAATCAAATGGTTTGATTGAGAGCACTGAAATCATTGTAGTTAACTTAAAAATTAAAATAGAAGAGGCTAGAGTGACTGAAGAAGCTCTAACTAAAATGCTTGCAGAAAAGGATAAGGAAAATGAAGGTTTAAAAATTGAAGTAGTCTCATTAAGAAAGAAAGTACAAGAAAAGAACATGAATCATAGTTCTCAAGTGTTAGATCAAATTATTAGTAGTCAAAGATCAACATATGATAAGACTGGA
>SNQJ01S0009678.1:202532-223244 GCA_010110895.2 Picea sitchensis
AACTCCGAAAAACCTTTTTGTGTAGATTTCAAGTTTCGTAATTTGAAGTTTTAAGAGTCTTCGACACAGGATTGCCGAATTGCCGAAATGTGAAATTGCGAAATGCATTTCAATTAACTTGTTAGCACGACCAATAATGTAAACTGTAAGGAAGTTATTCAGTTATTATAACTGATTCTTTGAAGGATGAGAATTTTAATATATGCATTGATGAGACAGGAAGATATATATAGTGATTGTTGCGAGAAAAGAATGAGAGTGAGGATTATGAGATATAGATGGCTCTGTAAAATTTGAAGAAAAAAAAAGAGACAGAGGAGGGAAGACACAATGGTCTGGTCAAGAATGAATCGTGCAGAGAGGACTTGAATGGTTACTGTTTGACAGAGAAGATAAAGAGTTGGTTTGCAGGTTCTTTATGATAGAGAATGATTTCAGGGTGGTAGGGAGGAGCAAGGGGAGACTATAAAAGTTTCTTGTACAGGTTGATGCTTGTACATATGGGAGTTGTAGCTTCCATTCAGTAGGTGCTGAAGAAACAGAGGTAGCAACCTCATCTAGGTTGTAACTCAGATAAAATAAGAATGTAAAGAGGAGTTGAAGCTTTCCTTTCATTCATAAGAAGAAGAGGTTTTTCCCTTTTGGGTTTACTCATGAAAAGTCACTGTGTCACTATTTCATTTATGTGATTGTATATTTATTGGTTAAATGTGTTACTGCAAGTTAACTTTTAAAAGCATGATTTATTGATTATTAAGTAATCTTCTTATAAAAGGAAACAAATTTTATAAAATTGTTTCACCCCCCTCCCCTCTCAGTTTACTTATTATGTACAACAAAAAACTCTCTCATTTAATCACACTTGAATATCATTGAATATCTATTTTTGTGAAAGGTTATTTGGGTAGGTATTATTGATAGAAAAAAATTGTAGCAGAAAAATTGTGGCAGGAAAAGTGTGGCAGGAAAAGTGCGGCAGAAAAAGTGCGGCAGAAAAATAGCGGCAGAAAAAGTGCGATAGAAAAATCGCGACAGAAAAATCACAGTAGAAAAATTGCGGCAAAAAAATCGCAGCAGAAAAAGTGCCACAGAAAAATCACAGCATAAAAAGTGCAGTAGAAAAATCGCAATAGAAAAAGTGTGGCAGAAAAATCGGAGCAACAACATGGTTGGGGTCTATTTATGAGAGATATGTCACATCTTTTTTGAGGTATGTTTTGTGAGCTAGGGTTTAGCTCTTGAGATGGTATTGGATGTTCAACATTGTTGCATATATCAGATTTGTTGAG
Source organism: Picea sitchensis (assembly GCA_010110895.2). Taxonomy (NCBI): domain Eukaryota; kingdom Viridiplantae; phylum Streptophyta; class Pinopsida; order Pinales; family Pinaceae; genus Picea; species Picea sitchensis. The sequence goes on from SNQJ01S0009678.1 coordinate 203,822, forward strand.
GGATACAGTTGGTATTTTGTTGTTGGTATTTGGCATATGGGTATTGGTCTTTTGGTTTTGATGTGTTGTTGAAGTTGTTGGTTTAGCTTGAGGCTACATAATAGTGAGGTTGTGGAACATGGTTTGATGTAAGGGTTTATGGTATTTGGTTTATGGATAGAGTGAAGAATTGTTAGATAACGTTTGATGGTTATATTGGTGTATGTCTTTGGCATATGGTTGAGGTACATGTTGGGTACATGGTTGAGAGAAGTAGTTGATGAGTTGGCACATACATGAGGTGTATAGTTGATGATGTTGATACATATTGATGATTCAAGGTTGATGCATGGTTGATGCATGGTACATGTTGGTTCAGGTTTTTTGGTGCAATTTGTCACAGGTTGTTGGTACAGGTTGATAGTGACAGGCTGACAATGGAAGTGGTTGATTCAGTGACAGTGACAGGTTGTCTACATTTGGCATTTATATTTCAGGATGGTTGGATGGGGAAAGGACATGTGGTTGTAGCCACCTTCCTGTTGTAGCCGGAGAAATTAGGGGGTTGTAGCCTCCTTCTGGTTCTAGCTATAGAATTGGGGAGTTGGAGCTTCCCTCAGGTTGTAGCCTGAGAAAATAGGGGGTTGGAGCCTCCTTCCAGTTGCAGTTGGAAAACAAATGAAGTTGGTGCATCCGATGAATATAATTCTTCAAGACATATAAGAAAAAAAAATCTGTGGTTTTCTCTCGCTTTGGGTTTCCACATAAAGACATTGGTGTATTGTGTATGTGTATGATTGCTCATTTGTTCATTGTTTATTTACTCTGAAATTATTGGATGATAATGCTACACTAATATAACACTTGCATTATATGGTTAAAAATGATTCAATTGCTCTATCACTGATTCACCCCCCCTCTCATAATCCAACAAGAAGATCCAACCAATCAATTGATCAAGATTTAGTTAAGTGAGGGTTGTGAGTATATGTTGAAGTATCAAGTTTTAATTGAACAATTTGTAAGTATCTATGTTGTTTAAATCCCATTATTTTAAAAATAATGGAATAATAAGAAACCTTTATAGTAATTATATCAACTATGCTTTGTCACGATGCATTAAACATTCAAGAAACAAAGTATGGAGAATAATGAACATAAGAGATTTTTAGACATGACCTACAACATGAATTCGAAATCATGTGTATTGTTTATGAATCACTCATTGCTATGGTACATTTTTTTTATTTATGCAATCATGTGTAGTCTACTATGTGTGTGTGTGTGCAAATTTACTTATTACACTGTATTTATGTGTTTTTAGATGGAACATGAAGAAGTGGAACATAAAAAATGAGTTTAGCGAGAAAACATTAGTTTAAATAACCAAAGTACAATATTTCCTACTAGTGATGAAGAAATGAGGCATGCACGAGGCTCGAGTGATGAAAGCAGTTCAAGTGATGAATGTCAATCAATATAATTGAATGCTACTGCAAGTTTTATGTTTTACAATAGTTGTATGTGAAAATCAAGGATTTTGTTTAATGTACTCGACATAACGTCCCAATTGCATGAGGACATATTACCAATAAGTGTAACAATTACACATTGGTTGCATTTTGATTATTGTGTACCTTCACATTATCCCATTTTGTATTACAATGGGTCTCTTATTCATATATAATAATATGGGTTTCTTATTTTATTGCATTGTCGAATGTTGTAAAATGTTGCGTTGTTGATTAATTAATATATAGATGATTTATATTGTTACAAATAATAAAGGTGTAATTTTTTGGATAACACATTAATGCAATCATTATATCAAAACAAAAGAACAAAAATATAAAAACAATATTATTATAAAAAATATTTTATTTTCAGATGATTAATTGAAAATTTCTAAAGGAATAATTAATTAAAATATATACATATTGGTACATTGTATTCTTAAGAACTCACTAAATGGTGGATGCCATAAAATAGAAAGTGATGCATTTTTATGAGTCATATGCACCAATGCTTAATAATTAAATGAAATCACTGGTCCTAACAATTTTGAAAAAACACCATTACTTTAATTGATTGTTGGTTACTTGGACTGACCAAGGTTTCGATCTCAAATAGGTTTCCAAAAAACCCATCAACAATATCTACCCTTATGTTAAACCAGAAGTCAATGCTACACACAGAGTGAACATCACAGTCTCACCTGAGATATCTTTATGGGGGACTGCAATACTCAAGTGTTTGCAGTCTAGGAATGAGTGGGAATTGTGTTTAGATTCTTTCCCTTATGAATCATCATCATTAGTCATTCATCAACTTCTAGGATTTATTCATCATCAACTTATGTATGGATGTTTTCATAACTATTTTTAACCATTCATTCTTTATCCAATGATTAACAGAATAGTAAAAGAATAGAACACAATATTTTACCGCGGTTCACCCCCTCCCGGGGCTATGTCCACAAAGATCTGGATTCTCTACTCTTTTATTCATTCTGCTACAAAATATGCACTGCACGCATTACATCTTTAGGATTACAATCAATACGAGGGTAAGTAAACTCCAGGAGTATGACTAGATCAAACCAGGATCCTCATCCTATGACCTAACCCTCAAACACTAGCTCATTCCAATCTACCACAATAACCATAACAAACTCACTACAATCAATAATTTTTGATCCCCTAACCTAGACCTCCTAGGTATTTATTTATATTACTCTACCATCTTACAGTCATTACAATCTTTGTCAAAAACACTAACCCTAACATGATTAGGCCTGTCTGCATGCACGCCATGTTGTTTTTCATTCTGCATGTTGTTTTTTCTTCTTTTTATGCATGCTTCTTTTCTGCCTCCTAAGGCGCGCACTCCAAAATTAGGTCTACGCATAAAATAGATCCTTCTTCCCAAAATATTCCTACGCAAACATGCCACCAACACTAACATGTGGCTCATCCCGAGTCACTCAGGTGGTGCATGCTCCTTGTATAGCCTTCTCCAAGCTGTGGAAATTTTCTGCTAGTTCCTTCTCTTTTTCTTTCACTTGCATAGCTTTATCTATTAATGCTTCTACCATATACATTGTGATCTATTATTGTAGTAATTTTCTCTCTCTGTATGTGCATGCGCCATCCTTGTCTTCTCTTCTTCCATATCCACAATTATCTATGCTGCTTGTTCCTGGAGGGGATCCAACTGGGCTTGCCTTGCTTTCTTATTGATATACACAGTTTTTAATTCTGTCTACAGGGTCTTCATCTCTTGCGTGCCCTTCAAGCATTATGTAATTCTCATGGTTTTCTATCGCTTCCTCCATTATTGCATTGCATATTTTATTTTCTCCTCTTGTTGGTCCAATATTTGGACCTTTTCATCCTCTTCCAATGTGGTCCAAATTTGCACAGTTTTGTCATACAGTTATACGACTTCCTTGGCTTCCCCTTCCATTTCATCTATCTAGAATGTTGTTTGATGTTCTCTTTTCTCTCAAAATTCAAGAGGAGTTGTAGGATTAAGTTTTTTGTTCAACTCCTCTATCTCCTACCTATATCCTTCAATCATCTGTGCAATGATCTTTATCTTTTCATATGTGCTCCTATCCAATGTTTGTGCACTATCTAGAATGTGGTTGTATATCGATGTCGGCCCCTGCTATAGCTTTTTAGCGTGTTATTTTTCCTCCTCCTCTCCGAAGTCAAATGGTCACAAGTGATCTATAACATCTATGCAACCCCCTACCAAATTCCAAGTTGGTGGCATCCGTGTGGTCTATGGATTGTACCTCCTGCATTACACTGGCCTAGACTCTGTATAGTGATTTAGTGGGTATATGTTCCATGACTACCTCAAAGTGGTCAATGTCCTCCATGGGTTTCTGCATTGTCTCCTGATCAATTCTTATCATCTACTGTGTAACCGTGAATGTGTCCCGACCCTACACCACTATTTGAATTGTATCATCTTTTTATTTCTACGCAGAGGGTTTTTGTGTCTTGTTAGGCTGTTGCGTTGTGTCCTGTTGTATTGTATGAGTTTGTAAATGATGTAGAGTCTCATGGAATTCTATGAGTTTGGCCGTGACCTCTTCTCTTTGTGATTCTGTGACCCGAACCACATATTCCCCCTTTTATTGGACCTTATCTGCCACAAACTCGACATCATCCTCTATCAAGGTGATGGCTAGGCCCTCCTTGGTGTATTTCATATTTTTCACCTCTCCTCCATATGCGATGTGGTTATTTTTTTCTATGAGGGATGTGCCCCACACATCATCACCAATGTCCCCTCCTCTTTGGCCTAAAGTGTGTCTCTCTTCTTAGCATCCTTCTGAATGGCTATCGTAGGCACCATTACTATCCTCCTTGCACTCTTTGGCACTATGGTTCTTCCTGACACCTAAGTACGTGCTGCAACCTTCCTGGTATTAGCAGCTGGGATATTTTTCTTTGTTGAAGGACCTACTTTGTCTTGCCCCTTGGTTTTGGTTGATGTCGTTGTTGCAGGATTTGTTGTTGGTTTGGATACTGGCACCTTCCACTAAACAGACCAGTGTTTGATCATCCAGTTAACCTCTTCCCTCATGACGTAGTATTTCATCTCCAACCATTCCTTATTTGGATCCCTTGCAGCCTAGATCCACATATGGTGTCGGGATGCCTTAAACATGGCTATCCCTTCAGATTCCTAGACCACTTCCATAAGAATGTGCCACACATTGGATGTGCACTATTGTATCTCTTCAAGAAGCATAACAAACACCATGCTATTCTCCTATTGATTCTTGGTTTCCTTGGCCTGCCAGAGGGATTCAGACATGGTTGCATAGCACTTCCCATTTCTATCCATAAAAGTGAATTTTTTTTGGCTCTTGCAATCCTGCCAAGGCTATGAGGATAATTAGCCAAGAATAATGGAACCGAGTTCAAATATTCTGTGCTTCTCTTTAGTCGATCAAGAACTAGTTCAGGAGGTAAGGTGACCAACTGAACATTACCCATTTCACGCACTACGCGGTGATTGTGATGGCTCCTGCTGGAGCCTCTTCTTTTCTGCACTTCCTCATAAGCTTGCAAGCCATGAGATAGTTGGATAAACTTGTCGCATCATCGTTGATGTCTCTAAGAATAATTCCCTTGTTCCCTTTGCTGGTACAAAAATATGCCTTGACCATCTCAACGATATCCTCCTTGCGTTCTTTGTTGTCCAAGTATTCTTCTAGTTGTGCACCCACTGTGGGTAATACTGTAATTTTGGTGATCAACACCAAATTGAGATGTACTGGCCTATCCATCCAGAGAATGCCACCATGTACCTGAGCTAGCAATTGTTTGGCACACAACCCAACATTTTTACCATGTCCAAAGTGGAGTATGTCCAGGAGGTTCATGATCGTGGATTTGTAAAGCCCTATGATCCACTGGGCAGGCTCAATGATCGATTTTCCTAAGGTTCCAATTTCGCCTATCTTTACCAAGTAAGCTTCTTAGGACAAGTTTGGAATTTTTTTTGTGTCACGCACATCATGGTATAAGTACCTTATTTTAGGTACTTTCCCGAGCATGTTCTCCACAGTCACCACTATGTCCGGGAGGTAGGGAAGTGTAATTTATGCATCATCCTGTGCCTTTCTTTTTTTCTTGACAACAAATGGGCCTGCTTCCAATGTTTTTGTGCCATCTTCTTCCCCCTCAAATTTTGGTTGGCTGGTGATTTACTTGACCAACACCTCCTCTTCGGTGTGACCCTATTTCTAACCCTTCACTTCATTAGTTTTAGCTAATGTTTTGGGATTAGGGCTTGAATTACCATTTTAATTTTCAGAGCTCTGCCCCACTTCCGCTTCTGTTGTTGTAGATGTTTCCTCCTCAACCCACATTGGGCTAAGTAATTATGTCTTTGAGGTTGTAACATATTCAGGATAGACGATATTCTCGGGCTCCACCATCCATTTCTTCCTCCTTTGGCCCTATGGAGTAACCCATAGGTATTGTCCTAGAGTGGAAAACTCTAGTGGTGTCATGTTGTATGTGGTTTGAACACTTGCTCTCTTCTTCACACTATTATACATAGGTCACACACTTCTATCTCGCTCTATGCTAAAAAATCACTAAGGGTTGAGCTAACCCATTCTTTCCTCACTTTATAGACTTGGTCATAAATGTTTTTCACTTTTGCTATGCATTTGCGGTGAGTCCAATTTTTCCTGCATGTTGTTTCTCTATTTTGTCGCATTAGTTGTTGCATGTGACTTTTTCCACTTTCCTACCGTTCAATCGACTTCTTCCTCTTTTTGTATTTTTCTTTTTTTCTGGTTTTGTATTCATTTTTCTTATTTTTCTCCTTTTTATTGTCTTTTTATAAGTTTTTCCACCTAATATCTATTATAGTACACTACATACATGTCTTTCTTATTGCGCTACAATTACTAAGAGTTAGTAGGTCGACTGTCTCTGTATAGTTTCAGTTGACTACCATTCACCATTCCTCTCAATTATGTTCCTCCCAAGACCCGTAGTTAGACAGATCCTCCATATGTGACAATATTTACTTCATATGGCCCTAGCCAATGCATTCTAAACTTACGAGGGTGTTGCAAATATTTGTTGTCGTAGAGAAGAACTAGGTATCCCTCCTTAAATCTCTTATTTTTTATGTGTCTTTCATGCCAGGATTTGTCCCTTTCTTTCTGTACTTCTTGGTGAAATCCTGCCAAAATCTTGTCTTCTTCCATTTCCCTTAGTTGAATTAATCTCTCCTATACTATGCCTCTTTCTGTCATATTGGTAATTTCTGCTACACTCAAACTGGGTACCAAAAATTCTAATGGCACCACTGCTTCCTGTCCATTTTCCAAGAAAACATAAGAACCCAAAGGTATGATATTCCAATATTCCTTTGTCTTGAATCCATTCATTTCCATTGTACATTCCTTAACTATATCATTGATCCTTTTCTTGGCCCCGGTAGCTAGCTGGACCAACTAAGATTTTCCAATATTTATACTTTTCAAATGAAACCTATCAACAAGATTAGGATCTATTTAACTATGGTTAAATCCAAAATCAATTAAAATGACCATGGGACAATTATCAATATTACCTTATACTTCAATCATATGAGATTGGTATTCTCCTTTCCTATTGTCCAAGGCTGCATAAATCCTTAACATGTTTTTTCCCATGTTCTCAACTATATCAGCCTCCTAGATATTGTGAAAAATACTCATCCTTTCTCCTTTGTGAGGGAGATATCTATAAAGGTGGTCTCCCTCACATCCCTAACATTTTATGGGTTTTTGTCTTGGCCCTTTCCTGAAAACATTTGATCATCCTGGCCTCAATTTTTATTGCCTATCCTTGAGAATTGTTTAAGAAAAATTGTGACTTATACCCTTTCTTTATTTTCTCCACCTTTCCTTTCTTCTTGTCATCCCAAGCCTTTTGGAAAGATGGCCTTGCTTTATTATTCCCATAAAGATACGTTTATTTCCTTATGGATTCTTCTATTGTCTTGGGCTTATCAAAATGTATCTTATCACTAAAGAAACAAGGCATTCCACTAAGAAATATGTGTATTTTAACCTTCTCAACCTTTATGAAGCCAACATACCTCAATTATTCAAGGAACTTCCTATCATACTCATCCATTGTCATGCTTCCAAGCTTGAGTGCAAAGAACTCTTGCATCTTCTTAAAATACTAATGTTATGAAAAAAATTTCTTTTGGAAATAATTTTTGAACTTTCTTCATGAGATCGTTTCTCATCAATGCGCTTAACTTTTTTGAGTTGGTCCCACCACATTGATGTTTTTCCCTTAATATGGAAGATTGCAATTATGGCCTCTAAATTTTATGAATAATTATGCAATTGAAAATATTTTCTCATTCTTGATAATGAAGCTTCTACATATTCACCCTTCTTATGATCACCATCAAATGTAGGAGTCTTAGTCTTCCTAATATATCCTTGCAGATCATCTACCTCATACCTCGTTTAATGTTCTCTAAGAGGAGACAAACTTGGATTGCTCTCTAACTTTGAGAATGCACATGACCTTGTAGTTGAGTGAATTGGTGAATGGTGATGATGTCTACTATCACTTCTAGAGTTGCTAGCACTTTTTTCATATTCCCTCCTAGTCTGAGATATGTGCTATGATTCTTATCTTGAATCTGATTCTTTGTTTATTTTCTTCTACAATATGTTCAAGCTTTGTAACAACTAAGTGTTGATGTGCTTATGCTCCTCCTAAACTCTTTTAATTATTTCATTTTCTACTCTATATCTCAACACTTCTCTCTTCAATATTCTCATTATCTCCATCATGTACTACAACTATGGAAATCCAAATCACCACTTCCATGTCACCTTGTATAGAAAAAATTCCCAAAGTTTCAAAAATCCCTAAATTTTAAAAAATGCTTAATTTTGAAAATTTCCTTTATGGCTGACATGAAAAATATAATTCGAGAATTCTTGGGATAAATTCAACCATATTCTCAATCAATTTCCACCATCCTTGGCCTTTCGATAATGCTGGACATCGATTCAACCTGAACTCATGCTTAAATTTAGGGGTTTTCTATTTTTCCCAAATTAGTCCATGGCCACTCTGTAACTTTATTAATTCAGTGAAATTCAACCTTTAAGTTGTAAATTTAATCTTAAAAGATCCCATTTTTATATGGATTTTCTCCATATATTAGGCTTCTTTTCTTAATTTTATCCAATTATCCCCAAGAATTTCCTCAAATGGTTTACAGACATACTCACTATTCTTTCTATGCACTCTATAAATTTAAATTTGACCAATTCCAAGCATGTAATTTCTTAAACTGAGGTTAAAATTGGGGATTTTAACCCTTGATCTCAATTTCCTCAAATTTCCTAGAAACTTTACCGAGTTTCACTTGGAAATATTTTTTCAAATAATTTGTAGACACCCTCTGAAATTTTTCATCTACAAATTTCTACCTCAACATGCTAATATTGGCACATGCAGAATTAGTGTTGAACCTATAGCTCTAATACCACATTGTAACACACCCCTAACTCACTTCTAGGAACATATCACTATAATTCAAACTCTGTCACATACTTAATTTTCAAAATTTCCTTAACATTGCTCATTATTTCTCTGATACCATCAAATTAAATATTACAAGTTTCTAAAGGCTCATATCACCAAATAATATTATCTAATGCCAATTCATAACACATATAGACCCCAGTCTAGGCTTTGATACCAACAATAATAAATTACATGCATAGGAAATACTTATACAATCCCACCAACACATAATTTCATGCATAATTATAAACATTTATAAAATAGCATGATTAAGAACATATAAATATACATTACTCAACATAAAAGAAAACAACATAAAAAATACTTATCTTCTATGAAATCACCAACTGGTTTCATACGTTATATGATCCACCTAGCCATAGACACTAATATTCTATCATTCTCAATAGCAGGTCACTCCCAAGTTGGGGCTATGAATCCACTAGGGAAAATCCTACCTAAGTCAAGTAAGGTCTCATAGTTTGCACAAAAAATGGCTATGCCAAGGTACCAAACTCCAATAGCAATTCCAACCTACAACCCTTCATTCCCCATTAACATGCACAACCTAAGGAAGTGTACCCCCTTTTATACACTACAATCTTGTGGGTTGTCCCACTTCCCTTCCAGGTCTCCAACAAAGGCATGCTAGGAAGTATCAGAGATCTGTGGCTCTAAGAACTCCAACTGATATAATGGAGTCTTCAAACACCCCCTAGGCCTCACACCTAGGGAAACCTATCCTAGAAAATTCTTCCTTTAGGGCTCGAACCTTCCCCAAGGAAACCCAAGGAGAATTGTATACCCAAATCTACCTAGGATTCATAGGGTTCACAATGTCACAGGCTTATAGTGGCTCACTATCTCACACCCCATATCCCAGAGAAAGTAATATCAATAGCATGAATGATGGAATGAATGAATTTTCCACTCAAACCAAATTTTATATATGCATTGTCCCTTTTGACAAGTGGCAACCAAGGAACTACTTTTGTTATAGCAAGATTTGCCTCACCCTATGCAATCTTGCACATAAGGCATTTTTCCATTCCCCCATTCAAACTTATCATCTCTGTTTATGAAATCCAGAGCTAAAAATAAATATTTTTTCACATGTACGCATCTTGCCTACTATACAACATGCGTATACATAGGCTGCTCCACTACAGCCCGTGTACAACAGGATTTGTGCCAGAAAATGAAAATTAATGTTAGGTTTCCATGTCACAACAGGAGATATATGATCCTTGGCCTTCCATATACTGGAAACGTTTTGACTCGACCCTTCAGTTCCATTTTGAAGGCTATAAATGGGCCAATTTCAAGTTATGGAAAGAGGAGAAAGAATTCAACTTTGAGAGCAAAGTTACTCTGGTGAAATTATTTACTTCATATTGAGTCTACATCCCTTTGTCCTTTAAGTCTGAACATAGTGTTCAACCCACAAGTTCTTCACTTTTTGATTGAGAACCTCATTGCTTCTGTATTATGAGCTTTCCTTTGGTGGAGGATTGAAGTGGTGGAGGCCCAGCTGGAAGGAACTTAGTTTCTCGGTTATGAACCGTGCTGACATGAAAGTTTGTATAAGTTTTCATCCTTCTTCCTTGCGTGGCCTTATTTTTTGAAACATATATGCTCTTTTTTCCTTGACATTCACATACATACGTAGGTTGTCCCTCTACAAGATGCGTATATATGCTCAGTTTGCCTAAACAGTTGTGTACATCAACTTGCCTTGCTTGTTTGATTTCTCTGGTAATTTTTGGGTGGGATTTGAGGTTTGTTGAGCCTTCTTCGGTCTCTATTGTGCTTGTTGAGTGCTTGTGGGATGACAAGAATCCTGTCTTTGGTTGAATTTCTAGGCAAATTCTTTCTCATCATCTTTTCATTTTTATTGTCCTTGTACATTGGGCCAGGTGTTTTGCTTCTTGGTATCCTGCTTGAGTTGTCTCTTTCTATACACAGTAGATTTTATATATCAAGTTTCTTTTCAATCAATGCATTTTCAGTTTTTTATATTGAAAATACAAAAAAATAGGCATTTTGCATTACTTGGCATTTTGGTATTTTGATTCCTTGTCATTAGATTAGGGAATGTAATGAAATATTTCATTTTTACATCAGAATTGCAGAGTTGAAATTGAAAGTTGCATTTTTTATTAGAAGCATATCACTCATTGAAAGTTAAAGTTAGGACTTTGCATCATTTTCATATTTAATTTTCTTGTAGATTCATAAACATCATGAGTTTAACTACCATACATTTTTGAGTAATCACAACCACTAAAATTAACTCTATAATTTAAAATTGATTAGTCACGATTTTAATTTCTAGGGTGCACAAACTAGCTTAGGGTTTGGTGCCTTGGAATAGGATTTTGTGAGTAAACTTCTCCAAGAAAATTGAATCAACATATGTGTCTGAGACAGGGAGCGAAGAAATCCATTGTATACTTGGTAAGATCAGGAGGCTCCTCTCACACCGGAGTTAATCACAAGTTCATGCGAAGTTAGTTGAAGGGATATCCCCTTGACACCTTCTTAGTGTTAGAGATATTTCTGGGGATCTATTTGTATCTAGGGATCTTGATAGTTCCTTTACCTCTGTGAGAGATGATACTTTCAAGATTTTGGGCTTTTCTACCCTACCCATATGATGGAACTGACTTACGAATGCACGCATGTGCATCGATTATACAATGGTTTATTAGTTGCTTGACTGAGGTGTCTCATAGGTTACTTCTAGGGGTTATTTTGCAGGTACCCTCGGTTAGATAAGGGTCGAAAAACACAAAGCCTTTATGGAGGATTACCTCTCCGGGGGGATCTGACTGATTGGTTGTTAAGCCGACAAGGGTCATTATAGCTGATTTTTTTACCTCCAATATTTAGCAAGGAGTCTCGGGCCCCTCTTGGGTGAGACATACCTTCTTTAGGGAGGGAGGCCACTCTCAACCACTTTACCCCATTTGTGTGCATTTTGGACGTTTGACTTTTGATGTGCTCTTTGATTACTACTTGGCCTTAGGATTGATTTTTTTTCTTTAGAGTCTTAAGTCATCTTGGAGTCGGAAAAATGTCCCTTTCGATCACGTCACTTGTTACATTTACCACCAGATGTTGATTCTTTTCCTTCTAAAATGTGTAGAGTTATTAGGTGTGGTACACACACATTCACTTTTCAGACTTGTAATTCTACAAGGATGAGTACTGAACCTAGTCTTCAGAACACTGGGAGCCCTTCGACTCCCACACCCACTATAGTTAATGGCACCCCTTTGACTCTTGCAACCACAATGGTTGTAGTGTTGGAGGTACCTATCATTACTATGGCTCGGCCTATAGTGAATGCTCAATATATTTCCTCGAACCCTTTTGGGTCTCTTAGTCACTCAACGGGCTATAATGTTCATTCCATCCCTATGGCCTCTAGTCCTTTTCCCTATGGTATGTCGAACTTTACTTTGCAGTTTTAGAGCGCCATCCCAACTACTGGCCCTTATGCTAGCATTGGGATTGGGAGAACTACACCTCCCTACACTCCATTTTCATTTGGTGGTTCTCAAATCCCTCAAACGACGCCTAATATGGGAGGCATTCCTTCTTTTAACCCTGTGTCTAATCCTTTTACTTCTAGGTGGAGCAACCAATCTGGCGGACAAGATTCTGCTTAAGTTTCATCCTACACCCCTACCTCCTTGGTGTTGATTCCGACCAACACGTTGGGCATGATGAATCAATATCTATCCTCTAGATTCCCACCTGGAGGAGGTCAGTTTTACACTTTGGGAAACCCCCAACCCGGATCCAATCCACTTGGGGGGAAATTTTATAACCCTCAATAGAACATTCCTGTTGGAATGATGCCATACCAACCTTTTATGAATCATCCCGGAGGAGAGCCTTATAATCCCAGACATGGCCATGGTGCTTACTAGAACCCTAGATGGGTTGCAGTTCCATAAACACAATCTTTCTAGGGACCTTGGGGCCAGATGCCGCAACCCTATCTCTCTTTTTTGGCCATGCTTAATATTCTAGACTTGTCTAAGTTTATGAATGACCCTGTGAGTCATGATCCTACATGGACCACCATCCCCACCAAGCTTCCTTCTCACATTCTAAAATTTGAAGGTAAAAATGGAGAGGATCCTGGTGATCACGTTACTACCTTTCACATTTGGTGCTCCTCGAATTCCCTTAATGACAATTCTATTCGACTAAGATTATTTCAACGCACCCTCATTGGGGTTTCTGTGAAATGGTATATCGAACTACCTAGGGGGGAATATGGGACCTTTAGTGATAGGTATTGCTCTTCCTTAACCACTTCCAGTTGTCAGTTCATTACGATGTTGGCCTAGAACTTCTATCGACTTTACGCCAGGACACATCCACTCATATCTCAGATCATATCTAGGAGTTGTGTAGCCAGAAGAGGTTGATTAAGACCCCTATACCCTCGACCTTTCTTTTAGAATGGTTCCTTAAGTATTTGCACACCCATATATTGAAGGACATTGCTACAACCGGGGTTACCACTGAGGAAGAAGCGATCTTTAAAGCCCAATAGTTAGATATCATATATGCTCAGTCTGGGATGTTATACCACCTTCTTCCAAATGCACTGCGGTCAACTTATGACCATAGAAAAAATCTTGGACCTCATGCCGATGACATTGTAGGTACCACCAATGTAAAGTCCACAGACTCGGTGACAAGCCATTTGAAAGAGTTGTCTCTAAACTAGTCTGCAAGAGAGCCAACTTCATCTGTGTCTTCCAACCCCACTCAGTCAGAAGATGTACACTCTGTGCAATCATCGGCCAACCCAAATGGTAAATAAAAACCAGGCGGGAATAAGAAGAAAGAACGTAATAATCATAAGGGTGGGAAAAATGGGAATAAACCCAAAGACAATGGTAATAATGAGAAGACGAATAATAATGTTGGAGAGGGAAAACGAGAAAGACATAAGGTGAAGTTGCCCTTTAATCTTTTCACATATGATCACCTTACCCATTTATGCCCTCAACTTGCGAAAGATGCGAGGATATTATCTCTACTGCCCATCGTGTTGACGAATCCATTCCCACATAACCAACACATGGCATCGAGTTCCTCAAATATTGGAAATGTGGCTGGTGGGATTCAAAACCCACCACTGCAAGATAGCAACCATTTGTGTATCAATATGGTCGATGAGAAAGTTAATGTAGCCACTCGATATCTAGATTATATCTCTTCACAAGCTATTCATGGTCTAGAATATCCTCCTCCTCCTCCAGAGATGGCTTTACAGATTGAAAAACCAGAGCCACCACCTTGTATTCCAAAAGGAGTACTGTTAGGTTATGAAAAAGGTATAAATATCTTCCCTTTTCCCACATTTCATGATATTATTTTGATTGACTTTTCAGTTATTTAGAAGTAAATAGAATAGAAAATGAATAATATACCCTTTAGCGTTGATTGTTGGAGATTAGATTACATATATTCTAAATATGATTGGAATTGTCTGGTTTTATTGTAGGATTGGTTAAATATTGTCGAACCCAAGATAGCAAGGGGAATCTTGAAGATGCGCAAGCTATTGGAGGTTGAAGACTTTATGGCGCAAAGCAGTTCTAAAGATAATTGAGTTACTCATTGTAATAGTAAAGCAATCCTGAGGATCTCTCGATCCTCAGGATAGCTTAATTTACCCAGATTATTGTAACATATAAGGGGTAAATAGATCTTGAAGAGAGAGAGAGAGAGATTTTTCACTCAAGAATAGAGAATTTAGAATTGCTATGCGTAAGTAGTTTTTGTAGAAATGTTGTACCAGCTATGAAATCAATAGAAGCCTCGAGCAGTTTTTCCATTTTTATATATTGAGTTTTTAATAACAGTGCTTCTAAGGACCAAGGGCCCAGTCTGAAGGAGTTATTGTTCGATATTGTATCAGCTCAAATTCTCTCTTGTGATTCAATTTTCTTTCATAGCAGTTAAAAAACGCATAAGTGTGATGATGGTTTCATGTCAATTGCAAGAAATAGATATTCCCTGAAGTATTGAATGATTGTAGTTCCAATTCCCATTACTGAGATTGGATGCGTGAAGGTTCCTCATAAGTTCACATATGTTGTTCCTTTCATAAGTTTACATTTGTTGTTCCTTTCATAAGTTTATATATGTTGTTCCTTTCATTAGTTTACATTTGATGTTCCTTTCCTTTTCTTTACATTTGATGTTCCTTTCAATAGAAATATGCTTTCCGTCTCTTTTCAGTTAGATTACAGTCTCTGTTCCTTTCCATAAATGGAGTAATTCACCTTTTTTCTTTTCATCAATTCTGATTCATAATGATAGTAATTCCTGCAAGTCTTTATCTAGATTCAATTACTACTCTTAGAATGAATTCAATAGATTAGCTAGTTCCTTTCCTTTTGCATAGCTTTAGATTTCAATCCTTAGAATCTTTAATGAATGTTTGAGGAACTTGATTGTTGACAAACTCAGATCTTCTTTCGCTACACGATTTTAGCCTCTATAAGCTATCTGCATAGATTTTGTCGATATTCTTTGAGATAAAAGACGAATCCTCGGGTTGATAAATTAATGTTAAACTAAGGTTGTTTTTAGACATCTTTAGAGCTCAACAAGTCCTCAAGCACTCTACTCACAATAAAAATTCTAGATCCACCCATAACTACTCTATTGTTGAGGACCTGGGTCAAACCCCTTGTGAGATGTCTTCTTTGGAGGTGCTCCAGACATGTCCATCATAGAGGAATGCCTTACTATCTACTTTAGAAGCTCTAGAATTGAGTGGCTCAAAATTTATCAAGTTTGACGTCACATATGTGAATCCTCGCTTTCCTTACCATGTGGAATTTCAAATATACGTAGAGTACTCAAAGTATACCATCAAATGTGCAGTTGTTGATGAAGGCGCTACTCGTTTTGTGATGTCCTTGATCTGTTGGAAATCTGTTGGTTCTCCGACTCTTTCCAAGTCATCGAACATGTTGACTACATTGGATGGTCATTCGTTCTACCCTCACGGTATTCTTCCTACCTTTCTGGTCCAGTTAGGTGGGAAGAAGGTAGAGGTGGTGGTCGAGGTAGTTGATGTGCGTCTTTATTATAGCCTATTACTAGGACACAATTGGACCTATGTTATGGTCATCGTCATATCATATGTTTTTCGTACTCTTTTTTTTCCTCATGAAGGGAAGATCATGACGATTGACCAGTTATCCTTTGCATACTCTAGTCTTAATGCATCAGTTGGACCGTCGATCCCTGTGATCGAAAATTATCAACCGACAACTGAGAATATCAGTGTCAGAATGTATTCTTCCCTTATGGGTACTTTCGACTTCACAGCACCGAATCGCCACATCTATTCCATGTTTAGTAGGCCCATCTCGACAAGGAGGTCCATTCCTTTCCACACTTCCTATTTTAGTGATCTATGGACCCTACCTTCCCTGAATTAGTCTTGTGAAGGTCAGTTGCATGCTGGGATGGCCATGCTACTATCGACAATAGAGATTGAGTATCAAGTTGTTCTTGACTCTTCTGTTGATCCTAATCCTGTTACCTCGCTTTTATAGCAAGATTTGCCTCACCCTATGCAATCTTGCACAGAAGAAATTTTTTTATTTCCCCATGTAGACTTATATTCCCTATTTATAAAATCTAGAACCAAAAATAAAAAAATTTCCACATGTACGCATCTTGCACACTATACAACATGTCTATACGCAGGCTGCTCCACTACATCCCGCGTATATCGGGATTTGTTCCATAAAATGAAAATTAATTTCGGGTTTCCATGTCACTATAGGAGATCTATGATCCTTGGCCTTCCATATACTGGAAACATTTCGACTCGGCCCTTCAGTTCCATTTTGAAGGCTATAAATGGGCCAATTCTGAGCTATGGAAAAGAGAGAAAGAATTCAACTTTGAGAGCAAAGTTACTCTGGAGAAATTATTTACTTCATATTGAGTCTACATCCCTTTGTCCTTTAAGTATGAACATAGTGTTCAACCCCCAATCTCTTCCCTTATTTATTGAGAATCTCATTGTCTCTCTCTTATGAGCTTGCCTTTGGTGGAGGATTGAAATTGTGGAGGCCCAACTGAAAGGAACTTAGTTTCTCGGTTCCAAACCGTGACAACACGGAAGTCTGTAACATTTTCACTTATATTGATCATTCATTAAGAGAAATACTCTTTTCATGTCCAATTGATATCTTGCAAATATATTGAGTTATTATCCATGGGCATATTTGTTATGTATATTAATGGATTATGCTATCTAATGTGCTAACCTTTTATATTATCACCATATGATTGCTTTCCTTGTTTGTTGAAAACTAGTTGCAGGTATATAAATTTGGGTCAGAGTGCTCAACGATGGACTTCATAGAACATTTGGACAAGGTAGGCCTCTTTCTTATCTCGCTTGCATATTAGTTTATATAGCATGTTTTTGGGATTGAGTTGATTTCTGCAGTCCTTTCTATTTTTTTTTGTTTACCCTAGTGTTGGCGACCAAGTTTTGAGGAAACGTTGGCAATTTTTCCATTTTTATATACTGAGTTTTTAATAACAGTGCTTCTAAGGACCAAGGGCCCAGTCTGAAATAGCTACTGTTCGATCTGTAATTGTATGATCTCAAATTCTATCTTGTGATTCGATTTTCTTTCATAGTAGTTAACAAACGCATAAGTGTGTTGATGGTTTCATGTCAATTGCAAGAAATAGATATTCCCTTAGGTATTGAATGATTTTTGTTCCAATTCCCATTACTGATATTTGATGCATGAAGGTTCCTCATAAGTTCACATTTGTTGTTCCTTTCATAAGTTTACATTTGTTGTTCCTTTCATAAGTTTACATTTGTTGCTCCTTTCATTAGTTTACATTTGCTGTTCCTTTCCACTAGAATATAGTTGTTGTTCCTTTCAATAGAAATATGATTGCCATCTCTTTTCAGTTAGATTACAGTCTCTATTCCTTTCCATAGATGGAGTAATTCACCTTTTTTCTTTTTAGCAATTCTGATTCATAATGATAGTAATTCCTGCAAGTCTTTATCTAGATTTAATTACTGCTCTTAGAATGAATTCAATAGATTAGCTAGTTCCTTTCCTTTTGCATAGCTTTAGATTTCAATCCCTAGAATATTTAATGAATGTTTGAGGAACTTAATTGTTGACAAACTTAGATCTACTTTCGCTACACGATTTTAGCCTCTATAAGCTATCTGCATAGATTTTGCCAATATTCTTTGAGATAAAAGATGAATCCTCGGGTTGATATATTAATGTTAAAATAAGGTTTTTTTTAGACATCTTTAGAGCTCAACATTTTGGCGTCGTTGCCGGGGAAGAATGTCAAAGGTATCATAGATTGTTCCTCTAGAGGATGACATATTGAAGATGGAACATAAGAACCTACGTAGGCAATAAGTAAGATGTTTATACTAGCGCCTACCTCCAGCTGACGCATTAAGAGATTACATAGGTGTTTTTTTTTCCTTTTCGATTTTTTTCCTTTTTGTTGTGTGACGTGTGTATGACTAAGAAGAAAGATCTTGAAAAACCTAAACCTCCACCAAAAATTACCAAACCCCAGGGCTTGGTGCTCCCTGGAAGAAGTACTTTCATAGACGACATCATCCGAAAAGTAGAATCTCAAGCCTCGGTTGGACCTAGAAAAGGATCCACCCGAATCCCTCAGGTGGTAGCTTCACCAACTACAGCCCACGCTGAGATTCATAGAAAAACTGAAGGGATTGAGATAAGTTTTCAGACCACAGATATTCTACCCCTCAACCCTTTAGGAGAGGGAAACTCTTGTAAGGTGGAGGAAGGAGAAGGAGAAACTAGTGGGATAACTAAGACAGACCCACCACCCACTCTTGAATCTCCTGCAAAAGAAGAAGGCATACCTAAAATTCCAGACAGAGGGAGTGCAATCAGATCCCCTAGAAGATCAAATAACCAATCAATTCAAATAAAATATCCGGATCAAGAAATCCCTAAAGATTTCTGGCATATTTTCGATCAAATGCCATAACCAAATCCACAACATCCCCAGACTTCCACTTTGGAATATCCGATAGTTGATCCAATTGCCAATGCCCCCATGAAGGCTATTCCCCTACAAAACCTACCAACCTTTCATGGATTAATCTCAGAAGATTCGGCCGCATTCTTATTTGAATTTGATGTCCTATGTAGAGGATATGATTACACCTCTGAACCCCAAAAATTAAAATTGTTCCCCTCCACTTTGAAAGGAGCAGCTCTACATTGGTTCATGGGATTAGGGGGAGGAACTATAAACTCATG
>SNQJ01S0009678.1:223294-243071 GCA_010110895.2 Picea sitchensis
GCATTCTTATTTGAATTTGATGTCCTATGTAGAGGATACGATTACACCTCTGAACCCCAAAAATTAAAATTGTTCCCCTCCACTTTGAAAGGAGCAGCTCTATATTGGTTCATGGGATTAGGGGGAGGAACTATAAACTCATGGGATGAAATGAAACAAGCCTTCTTGACAAAATATCAGGATTATTGTAGAACCAGAGACTTAAAAAATGAAATCTTTCAAATGAATGCAAAAGAAAATGAATCATTAGAAGAGTATGTAGAGATATTTCAATATAGATTACAAATATCACCCTATGACACGCTACCAGGGAAAGTAATTAAGGCAACTTTGATTAAAGGTATGAAAGATGAATAGGTAGAAACATTGAATTTAATGGGGAAAGGTGATATTTATCAAGAAACTTATGATGACATTGTCCTATTGTGCATCAGGTGCTCAAGAGGAAGTTCACGGACTAGATCAGGGATATGTACCCCCTTCACCAGAAATAACAATATTACTGGCGGGGGTGTTACTTGAGCTGAAGTTGGTAATCTCTTAGAGAACTTTAAAACAGATACTCTGAGCACTCTGACTACACAATTGGATGTGTTGCAGGCCAAACAAAAAAAAATAGAAGTAGAACAAACGTTAGCCATATTTTGCCACAGGTGCATAAGGAAACATGGCCCAAGGATTGCCCTTTGGACGCGGTCTGGGTTTGCATTATCTGTACCAAGGATCATGACACAGAACAATTCCCATCACTTCCTGGACTGAAAGCTGTCTTTAGGGAAGCAGAAGAAGAAACAAAACCATTATATCTAATGGCTCAGCGTCGTCAATGGCAGAATCGACCGCCAAATACATTGCAGGACCCTTTCATTTTCTTCCCCGAGCAATATAACTAGCAAGCTCCTGGTATCACATGGCAGGTTCAACCGTTTACTAATCAAAACTGGCAACCCCAAAAATATCCACCTGCAAATCCCACTTGGAAAAACCAGCCCACTGCAATCCCTACTTGGCATAAATCAACCAACTACAATTTCTACCTGGCCTAACTCACAATATCCCATCTCATCCTGGAAAAAATCCAATAACAACATTTACCCTTCACAGTGGCCCAATATGACTTCCCAAAACCCAAATTGGAATCAAAATTGGTAGCGGCCCATGGGGATAAACAATCAACCCATGGGGATGGCCCCTCAAACTCATTCTACGTTACAAGCCCCACTTCAATTGTCCCAAAATCCACAATCCCAATTGCGCCCTCAACTACCAGCCCAACCTCACCCAAATCCAAATAACAGACTGGCTCAGCTTGTCCAGATTATGGAAAATGGAGAAGGAGAGATCAGCTCGGTAGGGTGCAGCGAACTACAATTAAGGTCGGGATGAATAATCTCCCCTGAAGAAAATGATGTTTTTCAAGGGCAAGAGAAACAACCAACAATAACACCTCCAACTGTGGAAATAACAGAAGAAATCAAGCGGGGGGAAGACACAGTTGAATCACAAGATCCTGATAAGGGTACAACACCCTCCCCTCCGTTCCCCAAAAGATTGATGATATCAAAAATGACCGTATATCCCAACTTTGACCTTGTAGGGGAACTCAAGAATTTATATATCAAGATTTCACTCTTGCAAGCTCTTCAAGACATCCCCATCTACGCAAAAACAATCAAAGATCTATGTGGGAGAAAATACGTCAGAAAAATTAAAAATCCATAATCAAAAGTCCACGTGGTAGGAGCCTTATCTAATCTAATTTTAGGTAGACAAGAATCAGTTAAACATGCAGATCCAGGGAATCCCATAGTAACAGTTCAGATCTAGGGCTGCTCTTTTCCCAATACACTAGTTGATTTTGGAGTAGCCATTAGCATACTGACTATGGAAACTTGCAATACCCTAGGTTTTAACTCCTTCGAACCCACAACAATAATGCTGCAGTTGGCAGACTGATCATTAGTTTGACCAGTTGGAACATTACATGATATAGCCATCTCCGTTGACTCTTGGGAGTATCTGGCGGACTTCCTCATCATCAATCCAAAAGGTGGACTTGAAGGGCATCCATTGATACTAGGCAGGCTATGGCTTGCAACAACAGATGCGTACATAGGATGTTGAATAGGAAATATGACAATCACTAGAGGGGGTATCGCGAAGAACCTCATTTTATATCCTCCTGCTAAACCTAGTCCAACTTTCGTATATCCACAATTTCCACCACCATGATACCCAGAGAGGGATTTATGAGCCCCTCTTACGCAGGAAGAAGCCCTCAAACTTAAAAATCAGTTAGAGGATGACGTAATCAATGGGTTTATCAATAATCCGGCCACCATGAGCAACCCGGCCTGCCAGATGCTCCAAATTGTTCTAGACTGCGAAGCACAGGGGGACCTGGTGGAAGATTTAATGGAACAACAAATTCCAACTACGGACATTCATAATAGCAAACCCTTTGAGATCGCACCCGGGAGGCCTCTAAACATCAATGCCAATTTAGATGAACAACAACAACAAAAGTTAATTCATGTCCTCTCCAAATACCAGCAAGCTTTTGCATGGGAATATTCTGGTATGAAAGGTATTGATCCACAACTCTGTACACACCACATTTATGTTGAAAAAGAAGCCCGACCTATCCGCCAGCCACATAGAATATTAAATCCTCACCTTAGGGATATCATTAAAGAAGAACTACAAAAACTGTTGGACGTAAATTTTATATATCCCATATCAGATAGTCGATGGGTTTCCCCACTAGTGATCGTCTCAAATAAAAATGGGAAATGGCGCATTTGTGTTGACTACAGGGAACTTAACAAAGAAACTCAAAAAGACCGTTTCCCTTTGCCTTTCATTGACCAGGTCCTGGATACTTTGGCAGGAAAGAAATTATTTTCTTTCCTAGACAGTTTTAGCGGGTACAATCAGATTTAGATTTCCCCAGAAGATCAAGATAAAACCACATTCACAGGTCCCTGGGGCACTTTTGCATACAGAGTATTACCATTTGGACTTTGTAATGCTCCATCCACCTTTCAAAAGGCCATCCTGAGCATATTCAACGATCTAATCAACGAAGGACTTGAAGTCTACATGGATTATTTCACTCCTTATGGCGACGACTTCGATCAAGCACTGAATAACCTGGAGAAAATACTAGAACAATGTATCGCGACCAGGTTATGTTTAAGCCACGAAAAGTGTCACATGATGATGACAGAAGGTGTGGTACTAGGGCATTATATCTCTACATATGGAATTAGGGTAGACCCAACAAAGATAGAGGTAATCCTTAATCTACCCACACCACACACACAAATTGAGGTACGTAGTTTCCTTCGCGCTTCAAGATACTATCGTAGGTTTATGGAAAATTTTGCAAAAAACGCTGCACCTTTACATGCTTTGACTGGTAATGTAGAATTTCAGTGGTTTTACAAGTGTGATGTGACATTTACAGGACTCAAAAAGTTGATCTTAACAACACCGGTGTTGAGGGGGCCAAATTGGAAAATACCATTCTACATCTCCACCAATGCATCAGATATTGCCATAGGCGCTGTCCTTGGACAGGAGGAGGAGAAGAAACCTTACGCAATTTATTTTATTAGAAAGAATCTTAATCCAGCTGAACTTAATTATACAGTAATAGAGAAAGAGTTTTTAGTTGTTATACATTCCATCAATAAATTTTGTCATTATATAATAGGCTATCTGGTCATTCTGTATACTAATCATTCTGCTATCAGATATCTAGCTAATAAACCAATTACTAATGGATGGTTCACTCGATGGTTGTTATTATTATAGGAATTTGATATCACCATCAAGGATCGACCTGGGAGAGAAAACCTTGTTGCAGACTTCTTATCCCGCATACCCAAAACAGATGACTCCTTAATAGTCTAAGACCGATTTCCAGATGAGCATCTATTTGCCCTTACTACAAAGCCACCTTGATATGTTGACGTGGCAAATTACTTGGCAGCAGGAAGATTACCAACACATCTTTCATCGAAAGAAAGAAAGTTGATCATCCAGCGTAGCGCACGATTCGCCTGGATCAACGGATATCTCTTCCATACAGGAGTTGATCTCCAGATCTGCAGATACGTAGAGATGACGAAATCTATGACATATTAAAAGCTAGACATGATGAGCCCTGTGGTGGGCACTTTGCAAACAACAGGATTGGACACAAAATTCTATAGATGGGATATTATTGGCCCTCAATATTCAGAGATGCGAAGAAATATGTCCAAACCTGCGATAGTTGTCAACGGATGGGAAAACCAAGTCAGGATGATGAATTTCCTTTGAAAGCACAAGTAGTCGCGGAACCATTTGAGAGATGGGAACTAGACTTTGTTGGCCCCTTCAACCCAAAGTCAAATCATAAGGCCTATATTCTAGTCGCAACGGACTACATGACTAAATGGGTAGAGGCAGAAGCCTTTCCAAATGCAACAGAAGAAGTAGTCATCAAATTTATTTTCAAATTATTCGTACACTATGGACTACCAAGAGAGGTAATTATTGATGGGGGGTCATAACTTACATCTCATAGAATCACCACCACCCTAGATAATTATCATATCAAGCACAAAATTACTTCTCCGTATCATCCACAAGCAAATGGGCAAGTGGAAATCACCAACAAAGTCCTGGAGGCAATCCTGACAAAGACTGTCTCAACAAACAGACAAAATTGGGATTCTGAGCTCCTAAACACCTTATGGGCTTACCGCACAACATGGCGTAATACCACTGGCTACTCTCCTTACCATTTAGTCTATGGAAAAGAACCCATTTTCCCAATCGGGTTTGAAATCAAGACTCTAAGGATGGCCCAGGAAATCGAACTGGATCTTACAAAAGCACATAAACAACGCCATCAACAACTCAATGAATTGGATGAAGCATGCATGTCTACTGTAGATCACACAACCATTATTCAGCAACAGAGATCGACCTAGCACGATAAGCATATAAAGAAAAAACTATTTAAAAAAGGAGACTGGGTGCTCCTCTATGATTCCAGATTTCAAGATTTTCTGGGAAAATTACAGACACGATGGCTAAGACCATACGAAATCAGTGAATTCCATCATAATGACATAGTTATGTTAAGCACCATCGACAAGTCCAGATCTCCATTTCATGTCAATGGACACCGGCTACAACTCTATCATCGACCGCCGTCAAAAGAATATTTCTACCAGGAGGTAAGTAAGGACCCTAACGTTCAAATTTTGACTGGCTAGGAAGGTAATCCAGCCACCCCAACTCCATAAATATTGAAATCTGCTGACACTATATATACTATATATAATTTTGTTTAGTTTTTTATTTTCGACAGTCATTCCAGAAAATTAAAATTAGGGAGGGTAACCATGATGAACTCAATTAGCACCCTTTTCTATTTCGAACTCCCTCTTAGTCTCGTTACGCATACCCTGTCTTCTACGGAGAAATGAATATGTCATGATTTAGCAGTGGTAATTGGGCAACTATAATGAAATTTATAACATTAAAAAACCATCCATTACTTAATTTTGAGATAAATCAACTCATAAATGAACTTAGTTGATGAGGAATCAACCTTGAATTCAAGCAAAATACATACCAGGTTTCTACAAATTCAGATGGTTTGAACAGAACAATTGATGTTCCTTTTGTGCGCCTATTGTTCCTTTTGCGTGCCTGTTGTTCCTTTGAAAGGAACAATTGTTGTTCCTTTTGCACACATGTTGTTCCTTTGAACATAACAATTGTTGTTCCTTTTGCACACCTGTTGTTCCTTTGAATGAAACAATTGTTGTTCCTTTCGCGTGCCTGGTGTTCCTTTGAACGGAACAATTGTTGTTCCTTTGCGTGCCTGTTGTTCCTTTAAACGGAACAATTGTTGTTCCTTTTGCGCGCCTGTTGTTCCTTTGAATGAAACAATTGTTGTTCATTTTGTGCGCCTGTTGTTCCTTTGAACAGAATAAATGTTGTTCCTTTTGCACACCTGTTGTTCCTTTGAACAGAACTATTGTTGTTCCTTTTGCGCGCATGTTGTTCCTTTGAACGAAACAATTGATATTCTTTTTTTTGTACAGCTATTTTTCATTTTTCCATTCCTTCCTTGCTGATAAAACACTAAACCTTTATTTTGGGGTACAACTTTCACCAAAATAATTTTTCATCAGCATTATTTCTAACAATCCATCATTATTTTGTGGACTATCTCCCATACCTTATCAAATTTATTTTTGGATCACTTCCTTCAAAATATCTTAAACCTTGTTCATAATATGTAACCACCATAATTCGTTTCTTTTCCCTTATATATTACACTTAAATTATACCTCATGTTTATAACTAATAAGGAATCTGTGACACACTTTTACTTGGCATCCTTACACTTCTTTACGCCATCCCTTACTATTAAGGAGTCGATGAGCCTCCCTTCATACAATAATATAATAAATCAATAGAATTTCTTTCTTTTTCCACAAAGAATAGGGGGTCTCATCACGAGCCATCCTACCACGATCATAGGATAATAACCTAAGTGACATTCCCACTATGGCTACTACACCAGGGCAATGGCCTTTGCCATTCTCTTTTTGTCAAAGGACAAGAGGTCTCATCATGAGCCATATTGTTCACTTAAGTTATAATCTAGTGAGTGGCATTATCATCATCTGGATACCAAACCAAGATAATGGTATTTTTTGGAAAAACTTAAAAAAATAAAAATAAATAAATAATTTTTTATACATCTATCAACATTTTTTTTTTCTTTCCTTATCTTTTCCACACAGAATAGGGGGTCTCATCACGAGCCAACTTACCACAATCATAGGATAATAACCTAAGTGGCATTCCCACTATGGCCACCACACCAGGGCAATGGCCTTTGACATTCTCTTTTTGTCAAAGGACAAGAGGTCTCATCACGAGCCGGCTTGTTCACTTAAGTTACAATCTAGTGAGTGGAATTATCACTATGGCTACCAAACCACGATAATGGTCTTTTTGGAAAGGACAATTCAAACAAGTATCAAGGATACAGGCTCATCTTCGGGTTAAAAGGAAACCCTGTCGAGGCTATGGATGCCTACTGGAAACAGTGGCTCTACCTATGGTATGGAAGTTACCTTAACACACCAAGTTTCTTCGTCTCTCTAGATTTCCTTCACTCAATCACGAGGCTATCATTTCAGTTGTATTCAATAACACAGAAAAGTAACAACATTATGATATGTGGGATATTATTTAACTGAACAAGATTTAATTTATTCGAAGCATGTATCCTTAACGCATTATTTTAGGCATACGTATTTTCAATTCCACAAACGCAGATTAACATTTAATGATTACCGTTAAATATGTTGTTCAAACATAAATCATTAATTGCCATTGGCGGCCACTGTACAATCATTACTTTTCGCCACCAATACCTACAATCATTACTCTTCCCTACGTTGACAGTCGAGGTTGACCTTTCTATTAATAAGGGGAGTGGACGCTCGACACACTTCTCAATGCAGATAGTAATGATTGTAATAAATACCTTCATTTAGATACATTTGTTGTCTCTGATAGTTTCTATTCTCGGTAATTTTTCCTCCAAAGCTGGTCTAACCACCTCTGCTAACAGGAACAATAGTCATCCATATTTTCTCACAAAATGGGTGGCAGAGGTGTGCACAGGGAACCTACTTTACTAAATCTTACAGAGAAAGCGAGAGACATCCTGCATCAGCTGGGGTGGACAAAGTACTTCAACCGGCTGCAAGGAGATGACATGAATGTCATGCTTGAATTCTTTCAGAATCTGTAGGGGGAAAACTCTATGGTGTGGGGCATACAAATCTCAGTCACCCCAGAAATCTTAGCAGAGGTCACAGGCCTCCCTAATATGAGAATTTAGTGGATAGGACGATACACAACATTGAAGGAAGTTGTGGAAACCTTCATAGACCCTGGGGAAGAATTGGATAAGAAAGGAAAAGGACTCAACACCAGTACTCTCAGAGAACCATGGAAGGAACTTGAAGGGGTAATTCAGCGGTACATCACTTGTGATGGACGATATGGCATAATTCGACCTCTGCACCTCAAATTGCTGGCAGCTTTAAAGCAACGGTTAGTACTTAATCTACCTTTCTTTCTGAATTCCATATTACATGAGGTTTCTCTGAGAACACAAATATCCAAGGACCCTATTACTATTATCAGCCACCACATATTAGTTAAATTGATAACAATTAAGGCACTGAGTCAAACTCAATTGACCTAGGATAACATGATTGAGGCCAATAGACCTCCACAACTAGAGAAACCTGAATTATGCCATGAAGAACCACCACAAGAAATCAAAGATAGACAGACATAGGAGACTACTACCCAAAGGGAAATACCATCTCCTCAAACTGAAGCTGAGGTTGATCCTACCCAAATCATAGAGACCCAGACTGTACAAACATAGGCATTAACAAAAAAGAGGAAGACAACAACAACTGCCCCTACAACCATCATTTAGATAAGGAGAAGAAGAAGACGAATTCAGGAAACAACTGAAGCAATTCAGGATACAACAAAATAGACTGAAGAACTTCATAACTCTACAAAACAGTCTCCACATGAGAATGCTCGAGGAATTAGGCAAGAAGAATAGACCTCACAGAGGAATGATCAGGAAGACACCCAACTGACATTGTCACAACTGACAGAACAATTTATGAAGAGCTATGAGGTAGAAATAGCCCAGGTTTTGGGAAGCTTGGGAACCTCACTTGATAGGGGCACAAATAATCCAGAAATACACCCAGAACAACCCTCCTCTTTAAAACCAGTTGAAGATTTTCCTGATATTGAAATGTCTCTTCCTGAGGACAGAGCACAGGAAGAACTCCATTTCGAAACAAGAATCCCTCTTGGACGGACAGAACAATTGGAAGGAACAGAGGAACAACCATCTGCTGACTATAATGAAGAAGGCCTTGAGACCTCCTATAAACAGAAATCAGTCAAAATCCATAAGAAAATTAGAAAGTTAAAAAAAGAAAATAAACTATTGAAGAAAAAGGCTAAGAAGGATGAAGTATTAAAGCAGAAGGTAGTTAAACTCAAGGAAATTATTAAGGAATTGAGGAAACAATTAGAATAGACAGATAAAGACCACAAAAGAAAGAAGAACAAAAGGGCCAGAGTACAAGGAAGAAACCATCTTCCTAAAGAAGCAGTTAGTACAAATTCTATAGGGATATAGACAGACCCTGAAGAAATAGTAGTAGAAGAAACAGTAACCCAACATGAGGAAGCACCTCCTCTAGAGACACAGGAAAATATGATAGCTACATAAGAAATTAATTTTGAGGTGCAGACAGCTCAACTCCTTGAGAAAAATGCTACCATCAGGAGATTGGAGGAGGAATTGATGCAGTATCAACAAACCCTGATTCAAAACAGAAGTGAGTTGCTGACTATGGAAGAACACCAAGCACTCTAGTCCCAGAAACAGAGTATTATTATGGACAGGTTGGAAGAAGAACTTACACAAGTCCAACAAGCATTAACTCAATCCAGGGAAGAGATGAGCACTATGGAAGAATACCAATAATATCAATCTCAAGCACAGAGTATCACCATCGATAGACTAAAAGACGAACTTACACAAGCCCATAAAGCATTGGTCCAACACCAACATGAAATGGTAACTAAGACTGAATATCAAAGGATTGTTAAAGAATTGAAGGACATGACAACAATAGAGGGTGAGACCTATGCTACACTCACCAGATCCCAAGAGAAGATAAAAAAGGTGCAAACCCAATTGGAAAAAGCTTTGGAGCAAATCAAGGAAATCTATGATGTCTACTCTGATGTTATTAATTGCAGAGATCCTGCCACCAATTACACATTATTATTATTGGAACGATATTTTTTATTGAGAGTGAAGGCCATCAGAGTGGGAAAACCTATTTCTTTTTCCACTGTACCTGAGTTTATTTCATGTTTCAGAGAGTAGGATGAAAAGGTACAATACTTTTTGTGTGAATTATGCTTTCATAATTTCATTCTGGAATACAACAGGGAAGATAACTCTGTCCCATTCATAGGTGATGTACAGTTTCAGGCATTCATGTCATTCACTCAGAATCAATTCAGATGGGGTAAAACTCATAAAACCTTCCTAAAAAGGGAAGCTGGGCTGGATCTCTGGCTTAGGAGAGAGCCTACAAAGTCCTTTCCAGCCATTATGCGACATAAAACTTTTATGAAAAGGAAAGGGGTCGTAGAGTCCTTGGCCCCCATCCATCTCCAGGTCATACATTCAGCTATCAGTCGCTTTAGGGAGCTTAAGTAGGAAGCTCTTGCTGCTTCTAAATGGAGATGGGATGCCTCCTCCAGTGAAGTAAAGAGTAGGGATCCCTTTGGGTATAGAAATTTCTTTGCAACTACCTTTAGAATAGAGAGGTATTATAGATTGCTCCAAGAGGAAGGACCTTCTTGGATTGGGTGAATAAATAATCCCCCTATCATCTGGTTCCCTCCAGAAAGTTACCAAAAATATTATCAAATTAACAAGAAAAGGGAGGATGTTGCTTTTGGAGAACTCAAAAGAAGCAATAGGTTTAGAAGGCCTGGTGAACCAACCTTTCCATCTTACAACATTACTGCTATACATGTAAAGTCTCAGCTTGCATGAGGACATGCAAGAAGTTAATCTGGGGGGTATGTTAGGTTATGAAAAAGGTATAAATATATTCCTTTTTCCCACATTTCATGATATTATTTTGATTGACTTTTCGGTTATTTAGAAGTAAATAGAATAGAAAATGAATAATATACCCTTTAGCGTTGATTGTTGGAGATTAGATTACATAGATTCTAAATATGATTGGAATTGTCTGGTTTTATTGCAGGATTGGTTAAATATTGTCGAACCCAAGATAGCAAGGAGAATCTTGAAGATGCGCAAGCTATTGGAGGTTGAAGACTTTATGGTGCAAAGCATTTTTAAAGATAATTGAGTTACTCATTGTAATAGTAAAGCAATCCTAAGGATGTCTCGATCCTCAGGATAGCTTAATTTACCCAGATTATTGTAACATATAAGGGGTAAATAGATCTTGAAGAGAGAGATATTTTGCACTCAAGAATATAGAATATAGAATTGTTATGCGTTAGCAGTTTTTGTAGAAATGTTGTACTAGCTATGAAATCAATAGAAGCCTTGAGCAGTTTTTCCATTTTTATATACTGAGTTTTTAATAACAGTGCTTCTAAGGACCAAAGGACCAGTCTGAAGGAGCTATTGTTCGATTTGCAATTGTATCAGCTCAAATTATGTCTTGTGATTCAATTTTCTTTCATAGTAGTTAACAAACACATATGTGTGTTTATGGTTTCATGTCAATTGCAAGAAATAGATATTCCCTGAAGTATTGAATGATTGTTGTTCCAATTCCCATTACTGAGATTTGATGCATGAAGGTTCCTCATAAGTTCACATTTGTTGTTCCTTTCATAAGTTTACATTTGTTGTCCNCAAGTCTTTATCTAGATTCAATTACTGCTCTTAGAATGAATTCAATAGATTAGCTAGTTCCTTTCCTTTTGCATAGCTTTAGATTTCAATCCCTAGAATATTTAATGAATGTTTGAGGAACTTGATTGTTGACAAACTCAGATATTTTTTCGCTACACGATTTTAGCCTCTATAAGCTATCTGCATAGATTTTGCCGATATTCTTTGAGATAAAAGACAAATCCTCGGGTTGATAAATTAATGTTAAACTAAAGTTGTTTTTAGACATCTTTAGAGCTCAACAAGTACTCAAGCATTCTACTCACAATACAAACTCTAGAGCCACCCATAACTACTCTATTGTTGAGGACCTGGGTCAAACCCCTTGTGAGATGTCATCTTTGGAGGTACTCCAGATGTGTCCATCATAGAGGAATGCCTTACTATCTACTTTAGAAGCTCTAGAACTGAGTGGCTCAAAAGTTATCAAGTTTGACATCACAGATGTGAATCCTCTCTTTCCTTACCATGTGGAATTTCAAATCTACGTGGAGTACTCAAAGTATACCATCAAATGTGCAGTTGTTGATGAAGGCGCTGCCAGTTTTGTGATGTCCTTGATCTGTTGGAAATTTGTTGGTTCTCCGACTCTTTCCAAGTCATCGAACATGTTGACTACATTGGATGGTCATTCATTCCACCCTCACGGTATTCTTCCTGCCTTTCTGGTCTAGTTAGGTGGGAAGAAGGTAGAGGTGGTGGTCGAGGTAGTTGATGTGCATCTTGATTATAACCCATTACTAGGACACAATTGGACCTATGTTATGGTCGTCGTCATATCGTATCTTTTTCATACTCTTTGTTTTCCTCATGAAGGGAAGATTGTGATGATCAACCAGTTATCCTTTGCATACTCTAGTCCTAATGCATCAGTTGGACCATCGATCCCTATGATAAAAAATTATTAACCGACAACTGAGAATATCGGTGTCAGAATGTATTCTTCCCTTATGGGTACTTTCGACTTCATAGCACCGAGTCACCACATCTATGCCATGTCTAGTGGGTCCGTCTTGATAAGGAGGTCCATTCCTTTCCACAGTTCCTATTTTAGTGATCTGTGGACCCTACCTTCCCCGACTTAGTCTTGTGAAGGTTAGTTTCATGCTGGGATGGCCATGCTACTATCGACAACAAAGATTGAGTATCAAGTTTTTCTTGACTCTTCCGTTGATCCTGATCTTGTTACCTCACTGTTATAACAATATTTACCTCACCCTATGCAATCTTGCATAGAAGGCCTTTTTCTATTTCCCTATGCAGACTTATATTCCCTGTTTATAAAATCTAGAGCCAAAAATAAAAAAAATTCCACATGTACGCATCTTGCACACTATACAACATGTGTATACGCAGGTTGCTCCACTACATCACGTGTGTATCGAGATTTGTTCCATAAAATGAAAATTAATGTCGGGTTTCCATGTCACGATATGAGATCTATGATCCTTGGCCTTCCATATACTGGAAACATTTCGACTCGGCCCTTCAGTTCCATTTTGAAGGCTATAAATGGGCCAATTCTGAGCTATGGAAAAGAGAGAAAGAATTCAACTTTGAGAGAAAAGATACTCTAAAGAAATTATTTACTTCATATTAAGTCTGCATCCCTTTGTCCTTTAAGTATGAACACAATGTTCAACCCCCAATCTCTTCCCTTATTTATTGAGAATCTCATTGTCTCTCTCTTATGAGCTTGCCTTTGGTGGAGGATTGAAGTTGTGGAGGCCCAACTGGAAGGAACTTAGTTTCTCGGTTCCGAACCGTGCCAACACAGAAGTCTGTAAAATTTTCACTTATGTTGATCATTCATTAAGAGAAATACTCTTTTCACGTCCAATTGATATCTTGCAAATATCTTGAGTTATTATCCATGGGCATATTTGTTATGTATATTAATGGATTATGCTATCTAATGTGCTAACCTTTTATATTATCACCATATGATTTCTTTGCTTGTTTGTTGAAAACTTGTTGCAGGTATATAGCTTTGGGTTAGAGTGCTCAATGATGGACTTCATAGAATATTTGGATGAGGTAGGCCTCTTGCTTATCTCGCTTGCATATTAGTTTATATAGCATGTTTTTGGGATTGAATTGATTTCTGCAGTCATTTCTGTCTTTTTTTGTTTACCCTAGTGTTGGCGACCAAGTTTTGAGGAAACATTGGTCGTGTTTGACCACTTTTGGGACTTCGACGGGCTAGTAGAAGATGGAGCACTCAGGCAGAGTTGAGATTGTGATATCTCGCTTGTTTTGTGGCTTGTGGACCCAACAAATGGTTTTAGGGTTTATGCAACGGGTTAAGGGATGTCAGCCCATGGGTTTACCCATGTTTAGGCCTCTTTGTAAATGTATAAATAAGTAGCTAAGCGATGTAAGAATCCTAGTGGTTGGTTATGTTCACAACGATGTAAACTACTAGTTACTGATTGGCTTAGTACATGACTAGTTGGCTTAGTGCAATAGGTTGTAATTTTCTTTGTGCAGACAGACTGTGTAAAGTAAGGATCTTTGCTATTGAGGAGTTGGCTCTGTGCTTTGACCTGATTTTGGGAAGGAGGATATGGCACACTGTGCACAGATCACATGTCTAGTGCGGAGTTTGGCTCTGTGGATTTTTGCACAGGAGAAGATGAATGTAAGAATATTGAAGACTAATAAACAAGAAGAATAATTTCGTGGACGTAGCCCCACACTGGGTGAACCACGCATATCCTGTGTCTTGATATGATTTGTGCGATGTGATTTATGATTCATGTTGTGTATTTTCTTAGTGTTGTTGTTATAGTGTATGATGAATGCATCTGATGTTGTTGCTTAGTGATTAAAGGTATTGTGAATGCTAGATATGAGCTAATGCTATGTGTTAAGTGAACAAAATTACTTGATATCTATTATTACTACATTTTTCTATACTTAGGGTTTGATCTGTGATGTGATTGATACTCATGAATTAATGCATATTGTTGGCTAAGTGCTCTGTTAAGTATTGTAATCACAGATCTTTGTCTCAGCATGGTTGTAGAAACCTGAGTCCTGCAACCCCCCCACCTCTACTTTGGCTGAGACTTCATCTACTTCGCAGGTGTTCCTGAAAGGGTCGATAGTTAGGGTTTTGATGGTGCGTTGTTGAAGCGTTGAACCCTGGGTATGCCCCAGTGCCAACAAATGGTTCCGTTGTTGGGACCTGAAACTATGATTGTTGGGAATGAAAGAAAACGGGAAGATCTGTGCATAGATATGTTGTTGTAGTGCACATTATTCTACTTGAATTGCGAAGATCTGTGCTAAGAAGGAAATCAGATCTGAAGAAAAGAGGTAAGATCTTAAAGATTTTTCTTTGGTAAAGGTAAGATAAGTGGAATTTTTTTCTTTGAAAGTATGAATCTAGGTATGTTTGATATATTTTTTCTTAGTCTGAAAGCAAGGGCACATTTAGAAGAAAGAGTAGATCTTAATAAATTTGATAGAAATAGAGAAAAATATGTTATTCCTATGCATAGAAAGAATTTTTGGACTAATAAGTGGATGCAGGAACCTAGAAAGAATTTTTGCAGATTGCAGATCCAGCACTGTGATCCCAGTGCACAGTACAAGAAATGTTGAGGCTCGTTTAAAAGAAAGAGAGGAATAACATCGTGTTATAATTGTAGAAGATCGAGACATCTTTCTAAGGAATTCCCTGGTACAGGTCCTATTTGTCTTTGTTGTAAAGTTATTGGTCATGAGGTTGAGGATTGTCCAAGGATGATTGCTAAAGTTGAAAAGATGAACATGAGACAAGAAAACTGTAAAGAAGGTCAAGAGACAAAGGATATGTTAGAAAACCATAAAGAGAAATAATCAAAGAAAGCTTAGACTATGTTAGTATAGTTAAAAGAAGCAATGGATGACCACAAGGATGTCAGTTTGTCAGAGATCTTGAAGGAAAAACAGTGCATAGTCACAAGAATAGAAGACTTCGACATAGATTGTGTATTGAATGAAGAAACACATGTGAACATTATGCCAGAAATCACTTGGGAAATTTTGGGAAAGTCTGCTATGATACCTTCAATGGGAAGGATAGGCTTGTTTAAAGGAGATATGATAATCCTATGTGGAAGAGTTACTAATATACCTATGATTTCGCATGGAACATTGACAAGGAGGACTTTGAAGTTATTAGGTTTGTTGAGAACAACACCCCTTTTTCACTTTTGTTAGGAAAGACATGGATTGAGAAGGATCAGATCAGAAGGAAAGCAGAGGAGGAAGCTACAGAATAGAAAAAGAAAGAACTAAGGGACTTCATAGCCAAAAAAATAGAGTGACTAATAGAAGAACAAGAGGATAAGTCAAAGCAACAGAGGACTAGAGAATTAGCTATCGAAGTTGAAAGAACACAGGAAGGATTAAAGAACATGTCCATGCAAGAAAGAAGTATATCCACCTTGGAAACAGTAAGAGAAGGGAAATTAACCACAAAATTTGTAAGAGCGCATCAGCAGTGCGAAGCCCTTTCACTAGGAGAGAATAAGAATAAAAAAGGGAAGAGTATTCTAGAAATTGTTAGAGAAGCTCGGATCACTGGAAAGAAGGCTAGGAAGCCCCATAGGAAGAAATCTAAGCTGCAGGAAGCTACAAAAAACATAATAAAAGACTTCGCAAGAGGCAGATCTATAGAAGTTGAACCTTGCTGGAATAATAGAACCACATAGAATGGGACTTCACCATGGCGAAGCAATATAACCATTGGAGGGTCCCCAACCATTAGACTAACACTCTGAAATGACTAGAAACATAGTTATTGATATAAATACCATCGTTGGACCGTTGGGACTGAGCCATAATGGATTGATTTGTATTCATTGAAGCATTCCTACCTGTTGGAGGAATCTGTTACGACGCTTGCTTATTTAACCATCGGACGTTGTGTTGGGACCACTTTTTACCACCCATGATTATCCGAGTTAATAGATAATTGATTGTGTATTGTATTGTGATTTCTAGACCTCATCATCCATGTGATTACCTTTCCTATTCGTTCACCTACATGATCTATTTGATTACAAGTGTGAATGTCAGGTGAGGATAGCGCATTAGAGAAGTCTGTGGAGGATATTCGCATGGGGCTCATGGCTGAAAGAGTTATGTCAGTAGGAATACAGGCGTCGTCGATTGGAGGAATGCAAGAATCCCCATCGACTAGACGTCATTCTAGTCGGATCACTATTGAGAAGCAAATTAAGCACTGCGACTATCTAGCTAATGCGAAGAAGATCCCGTCGATCTTGCCAGAGTATATACCTCCTTTGGATGGAATAGTTAACCACGATAGTATCCCACATGACTTCGAGTACATGTTGATCACCGCGTACATCCTGAAGTGGATACGTGTAGTTAGACCCCAGTTAGGACACATTCTATCTCTAAAGAACAACGATTTCAACCTCGACGATAGAAATAACTACGTGATGCTCGCGCCACATATGTATTTGATGAAGACGAATGGGAAGAAGCCATGCATAGTCTCCCAACCATGGATTAAGGAGCTCGTGCAATCAACGATCCTGAATGTAATGAAGATCCCTCACTTTGTCCGACATCAGGAGCTCAACGCCTGCATTAAACTCCTTCTGTCATGCTACCATGGAGGATATTTATGGCTAGACAAGTGCATCACTATGGATCCGACATTGATCCACCTCATCATAGGACTGGGCATGTAGGGACCATACCCTCAAAAATTCTACCCAGGGAAGACTTTAGATCACTCACTAGCACAATGCATAAAGGAGGATTATGGTGACGTAGAGAAGGGAAAGAGAGGCTACAAGGTATCCTACATCCAAGACGGCGCAATGCACCTGGATTATCATATTATAGTTGGAAAGCTCGTCAGAAATAACTATCTAACGGAGGTCACTGGATTTGTAGTATACCTCATAGGAAAGTGTGTGGAGGGGATGCAAATGAACTGGGAGCATTACCTCGTCAACGAGCTAGAGAAGGAATCTCATGAAGCACATTGTTACACATCAAAATTAATCACTTTGATAGTGTCACAAGTGTCGTCATTACAAGTGTCGCAAGGGTCGCATTTTGCTCACAAGTGTCGCAAGTGTCAGGGAAGCATACTGTTATGATGCCTATGTTGTGCCTATAATGACATCAAGAAGACACTTGACACACAT
The DNA here is from genome assembly GCA_010110895.2 of Picea sitchensis. Lineage (NCBI taxonomy): Eukaryota > Viridiplantae > Streptophyta > Pinopsida > Pinales > Pinaceae > Picea > Picea sitchensis. Next base: position 241,067 of record SNQJ01S0009678.1, read on the forward strand.
CAAACACTTGATTTGGAAGAGGAGGAATACTTAACTGGAGTTATGAACCCCTTTCCATCTGAAAGAAGCCAAAAAACTAGGTTTTTGGAGGAGAGCGCTCCTCTATACCTCTTCTAGGAGTGTTGGCTCCCCCCCTTACAATGTCTGGGGGTGCTATAAAGCTTTGATGGCCCTTTTAGAGTAGCTCTGGTGGTTTTTGGAGCACCAGTGCCCCCCTAAAGCCTACTCAAGGGCACTATAGTGCTCTGATGGCCCTTTTGAGGGAGTGCTGCCTATTCTGGGCAGTAGTTAAGTTGTTGAGATGAATGGGGAAGGATCTTTTCACTTTTGGAAGGCAGTTGGATTCGAATCCTCAATCCAGCCATGATCTTAGGGTAGATCCCCAACTGAAGGAGGAAAATCCTCAACTTCCCCAAGGATAGATCAAGTGGTTGAAGCCTCTCCAAGGTTATATAAACAAGCTTTCTCATGGTGAAAGGGGAGAAAAAAATGGAGAATTACACCAGACTTATGATCTCATAAGTGGTGCTGGAATAGAGGTGATTTGGAAACAAGACACCTATCATCTCATAGGGAACAATTGGTGAAGATATCGTCATTCTGATCGTGGATCTTTCGAGCAAGGGATAGACAAGGAGGACTTGACGAGACTGTTGCAATTCATCTACAGCTGTAAGCAATGTTTTGTCCTCATTAATATGATTTGCTTGGCCTGTTTCTTTCTAATTCATGTTGGATATCATATGAATTTGTCTCTAAGTAGATATTTCTATTTTGGACTAATCTTGATAGAGAAGGAAGTGGTCGTACTTTTTTTCTCTACGAGGTTCATCAAGGAGCGAAAGATTGGAGCTCAACTCGGAGCGTGCAGGGACAAACATCGATTAAAGGTATTCCTCTTCTCCTTCCTTCTCACACACTAGTTCACCTAGATCTAAAAGGAAGTCAGTGACCATGATAAGCACTTTTTGTCTTGAGAGTTAAGAGTCTAGCTCTCAAGAGGAGATCTACTTGTCCGCAGGGAGATTTTCCTTCAACAGAAATTGGCGACTCCACTGGGGAAGCGAATCGAAACTGTTGGTTTTGATTTTTCCTCATAGACATTGTATTACCTTTTGTTGTTTTCCAACCTTTTTCACCCCATTTATCTAATTGCACTTGCTGATTGACTCTTTACCCCATCACACTCAGCCTGATTGTCAAAATTTGATCAAAATTTTGGGTTTTTTGACATTTTTATGAGTTTTTTTAGCCTGGCGCCCCCCTGCCCATGTTAGCAGAGCGCCAACACTCCCTGGAAGTGTTAAAAAAAGATTTATAATTCTCTAGTGGCCCTTATACCAGAGCACCAGACCCTTTTTTGCCAAAAATCTCTTCAAAATTTGCAATTTTTGAAGGTCCAGACCCTGTTTTTTAGACTTGCTGAGCTTTTTGTGATTCAATGATTCTTCCTTTGACCTTTGACATGCTTCCTCCTAAGAAGTAAACACCTTATTTTTCAGATTTTATGCCCTTCTTCATTATTTTTGAGTTTTTGTTGTTGAGATCTTGAAATCAATCCCCTGCTTTCTTCTCTCCTATCCGACTGAGTGGGAACTTTAGTGAAGGACATTAGAAGTCTGTGCCTCTTCTCATTTGGTTATTTGAGGTCATCTTGTCCAATTTATTTCTCCTTCATTTTGCGTTTTTTATTTTATTTCCCTTGTTTGATTGCAAATAGGTGTGTGATTTGTGCGAAATCTATGTTTTCTTGTCCGAGTCTCCTTGATCTAAAAAGGTAGTTGACAGGACAAGTTTTGCATTGAATTAATCATCATTCGCATGCAAATAAAAAGTACATCTTAATGATTAAGTTTGCATTTCTGAAATTTTGTAGCATCATATTGGATTTGATTGAGAACAAAATTGATTGAGGGCATTCCTTATCGAGTGTTTGATAGTGAAAACGACTCTTCCTCTTTCCCTTAAATAGGTATTCATTGAAAAGAAACGATTGCTTATCATA
>SNQJ01S0009678.1:243081-269568 GCA_010110895.2 Picea sitchensis
ATCCACCCACTCTATCCTCGCCCCTTTCTATTTTGATCTCGCGACGTTGGATTTCATCACCAACTAGTGGTTTCATCATGGGAAGGTTTTGTTTGATTGATTGCTTCTCAGATTCATAGCATGTGTTGTTTGTTTTACTTAGTGGACCTTAGGTCGAGTCAGTTTTAATGGCATCACATCCTGAGAGTACCAATGGAGGAACCCCTTCTCTTGGGGAACCTTATACCTTTCCTTCATTTGGAAACTTTGGTCCTTCATATGTTTCCACACTGAGTCTTCCAGGACTCACCATCGGATTACCAGTTTGGTTGTTCCCCACTCTGGTGATCCTGAATCCTCCCAATGTTTCAGCTGCACCTAATACTTTAGATGTCAATACACCACCCACACATCAACCTCATGTTGATTTTTCGCCTTCTTCGTCCATGAAGTCTCCTTCCATTTCTCCTTCTTCACCTAGTGAAATCTCTAAAGCAAGTAATCAGGTTGATCAGAAGAAAAAGAAATGGAAAGAGAAGAAGAAGAAGAACCCGAAAAGGACAAAGGCCCCAACAACATCAGATGTTGGCTCTAAGAAACCAGTTACTGTTAATAGTACTGGGAGTGTTGATGAGGTCAACAAGATTAAAAGGAAGAATCCAAAACCCAAATTTCCTTGCAGTCTTTGTAAGGGTGACCACTTCCCGAGGGATTGCCCCAGTCATACCCAGGTCTTAGAAATGTGGTCCTCCACATCATCGGCCTCTGTCGATCATGTCGATGATACCCAGTCAACTAGTGATGTTAAGGTTGATAAGAAGAAGAAAACTGTCAAGCTCCCTTGCATGTTATGTAAAGGTAATCATTACTCTCACCTTTTTCCTCGCATGGATGAGGATTCTTCTCTTTTGGAAAAGCTTCAACTTCCAAAAGGTTATCATAAGCTTTCCTCTGACCCATCGTTGGTTGATGGACTGGTCAATCCAGTTCCATCCCCGGTCAGTCCGATTGATCAGGTGGTCAATCTAGTTTCCTCCTCGATTGAACCACAAACCCAAGTAGCTGATCCAGTTCCATCATCGATCAGCCCTGCTCTTCATCAAAAGAGTGTAACCCAAGTGGTCGCTTTGTTTTCATCCTCGGTCGATCCCACTCTCCCGTTAGAGAGTGACACCAAAGCACTCGATCCGTTCTCACCCGTCGACCCCATTCTTCCCTTGGAGAATGAAACCAAAGTGGTCGATCCAGTTCTGTCATCGGTCGATCCCACTCCTCCTTTGACGAGTTCCAAAGTGGCTGATCCAATTCCTTCCTCGGTCAGTCCCACCCTTCATCTGAAGAGTGCTGAAGTGGCTGATCTAGTCCCTTCCTCGGTCAATCCCACTCTTCCTCTGAAGAGTGCCAAAGTGGTCCATCCAAGTCCACCATTGGTCAATCCTACTCTCCCTCTAGAGAGTAAACCCGATACTGCCCACGTTTTTCTCGTTAATACAGAGTCTACCATGCTGGGGGGCATTCCTCATTCTCCTGCGGAGACCCCCTCCAAGTAATGAGGCCATCCTTTTTGATTGGGGTGCGCTAACTGGACCTTGTCTTCCCTCTCACATTCCTTTATAGATTATAGTACAGGTTTGTGGTCGGGACATTCTTCAAACATTGATAGATGAAGGTGTGTCTGTTAGTATTTTGTCCTTTGTTGCTTGGCATGCTTTGGGTTGTCCTCAGCTTGTGTCGGTTACATAGAATCTGTTGGCTTTTAATAGAAGAACCAATCAAACTTTAGGGATCCTTCCTCAATTTCCTGTAACTTTGGGAGGGAAAACTATCTTTATTGATGTCATGGTAGTCCAAGACCCCTTGTATTTTGGTTTACTCCTTGGGTGGGATTATGTCTATGCCATGAAAGCTATTGTATCCACTCTTTTCCATGTGATATCTTTCCCTCATGATGGAAGAATTGTGACTATTGATCAACTTTCATTCATCGGTCCTAACTGGATTACCTCCCTAAATGGTTCTTATCTAATGACAGTATCACCCCCGCCGCATGTCAATTATGTGGCGTTGTCTCCCATGACTTCAACTTCTGACGATTTGAATCTAGTAGTTGACATGGTGATTTCTTCGGTAGGGCTATTGGAGCCTAATCTCCTTACCCCTATCGAGACCTGCGACATGTGTTCCTTCTAGAGCGATTATCTTCCATCCAATGAAGATCTCCTGGAGGCCATGACCGAGTTTTGTCCCTTGACATGGTGTCCTTCTAGATCATTATCCTCTTAGAAGCCATGATCAAGAAGAAGCTATGAGCATAGTTTCTCTTCTCTGTGGCAAGCTCATTAAAAAATGAAATAGAGGCATTGAGCATAGTTTTCCTCTCTGTAGCAAGCTCATTAAAAAATGAAACATCAATCTGTGAATCAAACCCGAAATCTTGAGCATAGTTCTTTTTCTGTGTCAAGCTCGATAAAAAATGAAACAATTACCTCTCCCTTCAAGTTGAATCTTTCGTCAGTTATCGTAGATGTCGAGTCGAGTCTTTCATTAGGTCTTGTTATTGAACCTTCATTTCATCCACCTATATCCTTTTTCTCCATCTAGTACAGAAATTGGTGAAAACCTCAAAGTCGGTGAATGAATTGAAGCTTGGACGGCACGTCTCCAGCCTTTGATGATCTTTCTGGAGTTAAGCCACTAGCTTTCAAGCTGGGGGCATACCGAGCTTAGTCTTTTTTCTTTCTCGTGCTTGTAAATACATGAGAATGCATCTAGGTAAACTTTTATCTCTTTTTCGGACCTGTATGGATACACAAAAAAGGAACCCCCTGGAGTCTTCTTTAAGCTCTTTTCAAACTCTCTAAACATGAAAAGATTGTTGAGTGATCTTGCTTCCTTTCCCACTCGTTAAAAGGTTTGAAAGGGCGTCTTTTGAGTGATAATTTATCTCTTTTTTGGCCTCGCGAGACTAGCATTATGAAAAAGGACAACATTGGAGTCACCTTTAAGTTCTTTTCAGACTCTCTAAACATGAAAAAATTGTCGAGCAACCTTGTTCTCTTCATGCTCGTTAAAGTATTTGAAGAAAACATCTATTGAGCGATAGTTTATCTCTTTTTCGGTCTCATCAGACTACTTTACGAAAAAGGAACTGAGAGAGTTCTCTTTTAAGCGTTTTTCCATACTCTATAATCATGAAAAACCTTCGAGTTTACCTTCTATGGACTCGTTAAAACAATAATGCATTGAAGGGCCCATATGGGATTGAACCCTTACTTCTTCCATTTCATTAAACAAAGGAAGAGGAACTTACCGAAGGTCAGTTATATCGAGCATGTGTTATCCTCCTCGAGCTCGTTAAATTAAAAAGAGGTACTCATCTATCTGGATGGGGGAAAAAATTGAAAGAAGCAAGCCAAGCAGTTTTTTGAGAACATTACCAAGTAACTCTTAGAATCGCCCTTGAACATGGCACTTTGTCTTTGCACACATATTAATCCGCTGACCCTCTACATTGAACCAATCCTTTGAGTTTCTTTTACTCCTTTGGGTCATCCGATGTAAGTCACATCATCCATTGCATTGTCAAGTTTTGGTCCATGTCATGTTTCTGCCATTGTGCCTCAGTGTTCAAGGGAAGTATCCACCTCGAGAGTCAGCCATCACAAATATCTTGTCTCAATACCCATGTCATTCCATGTTCATTTGATCTACCAACTACATCTCTATGTCCATTTCGTGTCATTGATGGGGGATACATCAAGGCCCTCCTTCGACGAGTCTATTCCTGTCGACTCCAACACATTATCCAGGAGATAGACTTAGAAACCAGTTAGTACTTTGGGACCTGCATGCCTCAATGGTAGGCCTCTTCACGTCTGACAATGGGTTTACACCATTGACCTCTGATCGGATGATTACACGGATGTTCGACTCCAGATCATCCATTCACATTCGTTGGAATGTACTAGGGTACCTTGGGAATCATTGAAATTAATGGTGATCTCCCTCGCGCTTGTTAACGGTTTACATTATTGACCAGTAATCAAGTGGTTTCTGCCATGTTCGACATCAGGACATCTATTCACATGGTTAGATTCATACTACATCGGGATCGGTAAGAAGACCTTGGGTTGAGTGATCACTCTTATATGTACTTTGCCCAGGTTTTGATGGAATTTCTCTTGAACAAATGACACATATGTTCTTACATAGATCCACTTTGTATTGGTCGTGGCTATGTCTTGTCATCTCATAGATCCACTGTGTATTCCTTGTGGCTACGATCACTTCAGGTCATAGGAGTATATATCCATAGTGTATTTTCGGTGGCTATACCTTTTGTCAATACAATTATGGATCCGCAGTGTATTTTATGGCGGCCATATCTTGCAAAGTCTTGATCACCCAAGCATAGGTATGCCTGCCTTGGGTTTGAAACATGTCATCATATTTGTTGGATGTTTGTGTGCAGCTTCTGTTAGGTTCTCTGGATCTATACCCTTGCTTGAAAGTCTACAAATCATTTCAGTTATCAGTTCTTATCTTCTAACTTCATACTTTGGGGGGCAATCTGTTACACATCAAAATTACTCACTTCAATAGTGTCGCAAGTGTCGTCATTACAAGTGTCGCAAGTGTCGCATTTTGCTCACAAGTGTCGCAAGTGTCAGGGAAGCATACTGTTATGATGCCTATGTTGTTCCTATAATGACATCAATAAGACACTTGACACACATCAAACACTTGATTTGGAAGAGGAGGAATGCTTAACTGGAGTTATGAACCTCTTGCCATCTGAAAGAAGCCAAAAAACTAGGTTTTTGGAGGAGAGCGCTCCCCTATACCTCTTCTGGGAGTGCTGGCGCCCCCCCTTAGATTGTATGGGGGTGCTATAAAGATCTGATGGCCCTTTTAGAGGAGTGCTGGTGGGTTTTGGAGCACAAACGCCCCCCTAAAGCCTACTCAGGGGTGCTACAGCGCTCTGATGGCCCTTTTGAGGGAGCACTGCCTATTCTAGGAAGTAGTTAAGTTGTTGAGATGAATGGGGGAAGGATCTTTTCACTTTTGGAAGGCAGTTGGATTTGAATCCTCAATCCAGCCATGATATTAGGGTAGATCCCCAACTGAAGGAGGAAAATCCTCAACTTCCCCAAGGATATCTCAAGTGGTTGAAGCCTCTCCAAGGCTATATAAACAAGCTTTCTCATGGTGAAAGGGGAGAAAAAAATGGAGAATTACACCAGACTTATGATCTCATAAGTGGTGCTGGAACAGAGGTGATTTGGAAACAAGACACCTATGATCTCATAGGGAACAATTGGTGAAGCTATCGTCATTCTGATCATGGATCTTTTGAGCAAGGGATAAACAAGGAGGACTTGACGAGATTGTTGCAATTCATCTACAGCTGTAAGCAATGTTTTGTCCTCATTAATATGATTTTCTTGGCCTGTTTCTTTCTAATTCATGTTGGATATCATATGAATTTGTCTCTAAGTAGATAGGTCTATTTCGGACTAATCTTGATAGAGTAGGAAGTGGTCATACTTTTTTTGTCTACAGGGTTCATTGAGGAGCAAAAGATTGGAGCTCAACTCGGAGCATGCATGGACAAATGTCGATTAAAGGTATTCCTCTTCTCCTTCCTTCTCACACACTAGTTCACCTAGATCTAAAAGGAAGTCAGTGACCATGATAAGAACTTTCTGTCTTGAGAGTTAAGAGTCTAGCTCTCAAGAGGAGATCTACTTGTCCTCAGGGAGATTTTCCTTCAACACACATGATCAAGACTATGAATTCCATTTCAGTTGGTTATGGGTACTGATCGCACTTGGTACTTGGCCGATGCCGGAAGGAGTGACATTTCCAGAAGTTGAGCCATCGGAGCTGTTGGTCGCAAGGTTCTCCACCTTGTGGTATACAAATGATATGTAGAAGCAGTGGGAGTTGAACGCTATCTTCCATGCTTACTACTAGTAGTTGAAGCATGCTATTGAAGAATTTTCGCGCATGACACTGAATACATTGCACCAGTATAGACTACTAGTGAATTTCCATGCAAATCGACACTTTATCTACATCATTGCACAGAGGGATAAGAGTAAGGATGAGTTACAATCCTACTATACACTGACCAACGAACACATAGAAGAGATCACCAAAGAATGGTCAGCATAATTCCTTGTACCAGTTGAAGATGCAGAGCTCTTTGAAGCGTAAATCATTGGAAGCGCCCTGGTCACCTGCGTCGAGCATGTTGGACAGAGCAGCGCAAAGAAAAATATATATATATATATATATATAGAAGTCGAGATCATAGAGATCGAGAAAGAGGAAAATACCGCTTAAGAAGATGGAACTGACTCACCAGGAGGAGGAGGAGGAGGAGAATACCAAGGTAATGGACAAGGAGGAGGGGATGACACAGAAACACAAGAATAAGGTGGAGCTACATCGCCTTAGGATCCCCTTATTGGAACAGAGGCTTCAAAGAAAAGGAAGGCTTCTCCAAAGAAACCTTCAACAAGAAATAAGACGTGCGCCAGTAAGCCCAAGATGAAGTCCACGCTCACAGAGGACGACATCGATCTAATAATCGCAGCTATATAGGAAGATTTGGAGGATATCTTGTAGAGACATGGAGTGAAGCAGGAAATTCTGTATGAAAGAATCGATATGGAGTTGAAAGAAATACAACAAGCCATCCATTTGAGTCTCCCAGTACCTACTATGCCTTCATCATCGAAAATTGCAGAATTGGTGGATGAGCCCACCCAGTTATGAAGATTAGCAGATGCAACTGAGGCTCAACTTCAGCGAGTCCAAGAAGAAAAGGAACAACTTATACAAGCCTTGAAGCAATAAAAGGATGAGGTATTAGAGAAAATTTGAGTTGCGCAAAAGGAAAAAGATGAAATTCAGGCGAAGTTCGAGCAGAACAATGCGAAGATAGAGGAAGAAAAAGACCAATTGATCCCAGAGAAGATTGCAGTCAAAGAAGAGGTAACTAAAGCACTTTACTCCATGTCAGGCTTGGCACAGGAGGAGGAATTGTCAGCCGAGATTCAAGTGGGAAATATCATTGAGGCCATTCAGTAGCTTCAAGAGAGAATAATAGAGTTAGAGCTCCAAGCAGTGTTGAGCACTCTGCAAGAAGTGCGCAACCAAAGGGGGGAAGCTGCCAGGAATGCAGTAGAAAGAATCAGGGCACTTACCTCAGAGTGTAAGTAACTAAGTGATTGAAGTGACCAGACCTATGAACGCCTCCCAAAAGATCCAGAGATGAGGAAAATGGAAGCACATCTCTAGGAGGTGCAACAACAGGCCCTAATTGTTCAAGAACAGATGAAGTGGCTTCCTATAGTCGAGAGGATGAATAGATCACAGGAACAATGTGCAGTATAGAAGAAGATTAATGCCATCCAGAGCAGTTTCATGGAAGTTACACAAAGGCTATAGTCAGTGCAGGATGAAGCCTGCACGATTTTTGAAGAGATTGAAGGACAAGGCTCATAGCTAGACCAAGTGGTTGCAAGAGTGGAACAATGCCTGGAAGGGCCTGTTATAGAGAAAGTGATTTAGGAGTTTTTCGAATAGGAATCTCTGGCAAAGAAGCAAGTTGAGGTAGCTCAAGCTAAGCTCGAGGCCTTCGAAGCAATTTTTCCCAAATCTGAGTGACTCAGGATGACTCACAGATGAGTGTTGGGGGACTGTTGTCCCTCAACAAAGTTTTGAGGAAACATTGGTCGTGTTTGACCACTTTTGGGACTTCGACAGGCTGGTCGAAGATGGAGCACCCAGGCGGAGCTGAGATCATGAGATCTCGCTTGTTTTGCGGGCTTGTGGACCCAACAAAGGGTTTTAGGGTTTATGCAACAGGTTAAGGGATGTCATCCCATGGGTTTACCCATGTTTAGGCCTCTTTGTAAATGTATAAATAAGTAGCTAAGCGATGTAATAATCCTAGTGGTTGGCTATGTGCACAACGATGTAAACTACTAGTTAATGATTGGCTTAGTGCATGACTAGTTGGCTTAGTGCAAGAGGGTGTAAGTTGCTTTGTGGAGATAGGGTGTGTAAAGTAAGGCTCTGTGCTACTGAGGAGTTGGTCTGTGCCTTGACCTAATTTTGGGAAGGAGGATCTGGCACGTTTCATGCAGATCACCTGTCCAGTGCGGATTTTGGATCTGTGGCTTTGTGCACAAGAGAAGATGAATGTAAGAAGATTGAAGACTAATAAAGAAGAAGAAGTTGGTGGACGTAGCCCCACACTAGGGTGAACCACGTATATCATGTGTTTTGATATGCTTTGTGCAATGTGATTTATGATTCATGCTGTGTATTTGATTATTGGTTTTGTTATAGTGTATGATGAATGCATCTGATGTTGTTTCTTAGTGCTTAGAGGTATTGTGAATGTTATATCTGAGCTAATTTTATGTGCTAAGTGAACAAAAGTAATTGATCTTTATTATTACCGCGTTGTTCTGTACTGAGGGTTTGATATGTGATGTGAATGAGACTCATGAATTAATGCATATTGTTGGCTAAGTGCTCTCTTAAGGATTGTAATAACAGATCTGTGTCCTAGCCTAGTTGTAGACACTTGAGTCCTACAATCCCCCCTGCCTATACCTCGGGTGAGACTTCATATTGTTCGCAGGTGTTGCCGAAAGGGCCGATAGTTAGGGTTTTGTTGGTGCGTTGTTGAAGTGTTGAAACTTGGGTCTGCCCCTGTGCCAAAACCTAGCCATAGAGAGATTTTCCTCGTAACACTCATTGATGAATGAGGAGGACCATGTTCTTAGGCCCGTGTGGGCCACTTCGTTGTCTTGTTCACATGAAATCCTCAATGGTAATTTTCCTTTGGACAAATATATCATCGAAGCCATGCATGGTTATGACATACCTTGGGATGATATGCATCACTGCTCTTATTTTCTCCCAAAAATTGAAAGAATCGAACAAGATGACTTTCAATCTACTTTGAGTGAGATAGTAGGTCACACCATAGTTTCACTTGATACGCACGACATTTATGCTGAAGGAAATATGGTGATTATTTATCCTACTATCATGATTGATATCTCTCGTACGCTTGGAAAGATCGAAAACGTACATATTAGTGCAGATTGTCTGCCAGAAGAAATCCTGATCTACACCAAACTCTTCAAGGAGTTCTGAGATGTATTTTCTTGGTCATATGAAGAGATGCCAGGAATTGACCCTCATATTTTCAATCATGATATTAGAACATATCTAGATGCTAAACCTATTCGAAAACGTCTTAGAGTTGTTAATCCCCGGAAGGCCCCTCCTATTAAGGCATAGGAGGAGAAGCTACTTAATGTTGGCTTCATCTACCTAGTTCCCTTGACTAAATGGGTATCCAATCCAGTTCCTATGGATAAGAAGCAAGGAAACATCTATGTATGTATGGACTTTTGTGACCTGAACAAGGCTTGTCCTAAAGATAACTTCCCGACACCTTTCATCGATCAAATTCTCGACGAGTGTGCGGGAAGCAAAGTATTTTCTTTTATGGATGGATTTTCAGGGTATAACCAAATTCAAATTAAACCTGAGGATCAACACAAGACAATATTTATTTGTCCTTGGGGTACTTTCAAATACCATAAAATTCCTTTCGGCCTTAAAAATGTCGGAGCAACCTTCCAACATGCCATGAATTTCTCTTTTCACGATATTAAGCACATAGTCTAAGCTCACCTTGATGATCTTTCTTCTCACTCTCATAAGAGAACGGATCATGATAGACACCTTCGGCTTGTTTTTGAAAGATGTCGTTACTATAGAATCTGGTTGAACCCTCACAAGTGCATCTTCTGTGTTAAGTCTGGTCATCTTTTGGGTTTTCTAGTTTTTGAGACCAGGATCATGGTGGATCCGCTAAAGGTTGAGGAAATACTTCGATTTCCTCCCCCGGGAACTATTAGACAACTTCAAGGTTTACAGGGGAAAGCTAACTTTTTACGTCAGTTTATAGTGAATTATGCCAATATCACTAAGGGTTTCATATGTCTTTTGAAGAAGGATACCCCTTTTATCTGGGATGAGCGAGCCCAAGAGTCCTTCGATGCTTTGAAGAAAGCCTTGGTATCGGTGCCTCTGTTGAAGTCTCCCAACTAGAGTAGAGATTACTTTCTTTATATCGCCATGTATGAGGAGATGATTGGTATGGTTCTGGTTCGGGAAGATGATGAGCTTTGCGAGCACGTCATCTACTATCTTAGTCGAAACTTAGTTGGTCCTGAACTTAATTACTCTCACGTTGGAAAGATAGCTTTGGTTGTCATTCACATAGTCCAACGTTTGCGTCATTATATATTGCTTTGCAAGAAAATTGTGGTTTCCGATGTCCATCTGTTTCAATATGTCCTTACCAGGCGTATCATAGGGGGAAAGTATAATAAATGGATTGTCATTTTACAAGAGTTTGATCTCGATTTCGCTTCTTCGAAATCCAATAAATCGTTATTCTTCATCGAATTAATATCTGACTTTCCATGATTAGATGAGGATGTTATCCATGTTGACTCATTTGCAAAAAAACACATTTTTCTTTTCTCATCGTCCGACCCTTGGTATGGAGACATTGTTCTCTATCTTCAAACTTTGAAGTTCCCTCAACATCTTTCACGAGATGATCGACGGCGTGTAAGGTACCAAGATAAGAATTATACTATCATCGGTGACACTTTATATCACCAAGGAATAGATAGTATCTTGCATTATTGTTTAACTCATGGAGAGGCCAAGTTAGTCCTAAACGATTGCCACAGTGGGGCTTGTGGTGGTCATCTATCCGGGCTTGTGAAAACCCAAAAAAATTTGCGAGCCGGTTATTTCTGGCCTACTATATTTAAAGATTGTATTGAAGTGGTTAAGAAGTGTCACCCCTACCAAGTGTTCACTCGGAAAATGCACTCGCATCCATCCCCTCTTCACCCAATAATTACCATCGTTCCCTTCACCAAGTGGGGGGTGGACTTCATGGATTGCAACCCAGCTTCGAATGGGGGGCATGCACACATTATCCTAGTTGTCTACTACTTTACTAAGTGGGTCAAGGCCATGCCTACAGTTAAATCCAATGGGAAGACAGTCGCCTTCTTCATATCTAATCAAATTATCGCTTGGTTCGGTATCCTGAGTGAGATTGTCATCGATCATGACAGTCACTTTTAGAACAAAATGATGGAAGAGCTAGCATCCAAGATGGGGTTTAGACATTGTCATTCTTCTCCTTATTACCCCCAAGAAAATGGACAAGTAGAGGCCATCAACAAGTCTCTCAAGAACATTTTACAAAAAACTCTCAGCCATAGCAAGTCCAACTGGCACATTATGCTACATCCCGTGCTCTGGGTATACCGAACCTCATTCAAGACTGCCGCCGGTTTTTCCCCTTTCCAGTTAGTGCACGGTGTGGATTCGATATTACATATTGAATGTAAAATCCCTGCTCTTAAGTTGGCATTCATGCTCCTACCTGACACTTTTGATCTCGAGCAATGCCTTGTACACCTAGAGAGTCTCAAAGAGCAGCACCGAGACTCCTCTATGACTATCGAGGCAAACAAAAGATGTTTCAAGGTCTAGTACGATAAGTCTGTCTGTCCTTGGTTCTACATTGAGGGTGACTTAGTCCTCTTATATGATCAAGCCAAGGAACCACTGGGGGCAGGCAATTTTAAACCCATGTGGCACAGTCCTTATATCGTGCGATGTGTCTTATAAAAAGGAGCCTATGAGTTAGAAGATTATGAAGGGAATAGATTGGTCAAGCCCAGAAATGGGATCTACTTGAAACGATATTATTCTTGAGCCCCAATCTTGGGTGGAACTCTTTGTATACTAATGTAATTTAGTGTATATATCTTCTCTCTTTATTTTCGTCTTCATCTTGCTTATCACTTTTTCCCTTGGTTGGCATATGTCAACAGAGCCTTTGGTCTACCTAGGATTCGCAGAAAGAGCCATTTGTCATACATGGAACTTGGCTTCCGCTGCTTGGGTGGTTTACTCACCCCAGGGTCTACTGGTATCTTCAGGTGGCGTATGCCTAGGGCCATCCACGAATAATATAGCCGAATATAGCATCATTATAGAAATTTTGCGTGATGTTATCTCACATGGTATTCACTCGTTAAAGGTTCACCTAGATTCCTAGTTAGTAGTATGTCAAATGAACGACAGTTACCACATGCGTGATCCTAATTTACTCGGTCGATTCCTAGAGGTACATCTTTTAGAACGATAGTTTGATTTTATTACTTATTTCCTAGGAGTTCTAATCATGTATCCAATGTTGATTCTAATTTCGTTTTAGATTGGAATTTTTCACATAACTAAAGAAAAGAAAACCATCTCATCCATATACACATTGTAAAATATAAGTAAAGCCGAAGATCCCTATTTTATATATATTTCAAAAAATATGGTGTTTATAGTACAAAATTGGGGCTAATACTCTCAATAAATATACAACTGATACTACAATATCCATGACATCTACGCTTGTGGTGCAGGATGTGTGTCATGGTAAAAAATTATGACATTTGTGAGATGCCGAAAGAGTCGTACCCAGGCCCTAGGCACACCAACCACCTGTCGTTGCATGGCTTCAGGAAGATCCTCTACCTGAACCATAGGAATCCTACGAGTCAAACAAGACAGGTTTCCCAGCCCGTTTTGTAGGACTCTATCAGATTCTCCTCTCGTCACCTTGTCTCCCCTGTTCCTCTGTCGATTCCCTTCCAACTGTCATGGACCCATGTCTACGTCACACAAATGTCTAGTTAGTACTTAAACATCATCTAAGAATATTTTTATTTCACTATACAAAAATAAAAATAAAATAAAATATTTGAAAACATTTGACATACCTATGTCACCGTAGGTGACCCCTGGTGGGAGTGGCATGTCTATATCCCCTATGAAGTCGATCCCTACATAGAGATAATCATCCAGAGCGATCACATGTCGCTACCACTAGTAAAAGAAATCCTCGTTGTAGGGTGTGGGCACCCTACCTCCCCCCTACTGCCTCATTACCTCAGTCCACCATGCCATGGATGGATCATGAGGTTCTCTCGGAAGAATATCGACTCTAGGTCCCAAACTTAGAACCTGCTCGAAGAAGAAACTGCATAGGATAGAGGCAAACCCAAAATTCCTCTTACTTCCCTGTTTCCACTCTGTCAACTAGCTTTTAATATTTTCCAGTAATGAGTTACACCAGTTATATACTGTGGGTCTCATACACTGTACTACATAGAACATGAGTAGTCTCGATGCCTGGTATAATGAGGCCAAACCTGTGATCCGGGTCAATACGAGGATAGTAATATTGAGGCTGAGATTATTTATTGCTTGGTTGGGGAGTTGACTCCTGACCTTAGGAGTCCCTGCTACATAGTGGGTGTCGATGTAATCCTCTATTTTCATTCCTCTCATTGCTCCCTATGACTTGAGGTTTACAACCTCACCCCAACGTGAGTGCCGCAAATGGTGGTCTGCTAAGGGAATCAACAACACAATTGGTGCTTCCTGTTTTATACTTGATTTTGAGGTGGAATTGTTGTAAGCATGTGGACCACTTTTGATGGCGATCATTTTGCAATTTTCCTTATGTCTGCATGAACTGCAGTGGCTTATGATCAGTGTGGATGACTGTCTCCTTCCAAAGAATGTAATGTCTCCACTGGCGGTAGGCTTGCACAATGGAGTACATTTATTTTTCGTAATTAGGGTACTTAGGGACAACATCTGATAGAGTCTCACTATGATAGGCCATGAGGTGGTCGTGTTGAGTGAGAATGGTGCCCACTGCATAGTCTGAAGCATTTGTCTTGATATCAAAGGGTTGTTACAGGTATGGTAGTGAAATTACTGGGGCTGAGCACAAACACTGCTTCAAATCGTTGAACGCTTTTTGTTGGGACCGGCCCAATGCAAATTTATCCTTACGACCACCCCTGGTTATTTGGCTGAGGGCCCATGCAATATGGGAGAATCCCAACATGAACCTGCAGTAGAAATTGGTAAGGCCCAAGAAGATCCGAAGCTCAGTGAGTGTGGTTGGGGCTGGCCAGTCATGGATGACTTGGATCTTGGCAGGATCCACATGTATGCCATGTTGATCAATTATGTATCCTAGGTAATGGACCCTTTCCATGCCAAAGGAGAATTTTTCCAAGTTGGCATATATCTTGTGCTATCATAGGGTGTGCATAACCTGCTGAATATGTTGCAAGTGCTTGGCCCAAGTTTTTATGTAAATAAGAATTTCATCCATATACACCACTACAAAAGTATTGGTGAATTGTTGCAGGATATCATCGATCATCCTCATGAAAGTGGTTGGAGCATTTGTCAAACCAAAGGGCATGACCAACCATTCAAAAAGGCCTTCCTTTGACTTGAAGGCAGTTTTCCATACCTCTGTATGTTCTATTGGGACCTTGTGGTAGCTTGACTTCAAATAAATCTTACTAAAGTATTTTTCCCCCATGAGATGATCAAGGAGGTTGTCGATTCGGGGAATCGGGTACCGATTTCTTACTGTGATTTTATTCATAGCCCAGTAATCAATGTATATTCACTAGGTTCCATCTTTCTTCTGTACCAGCACGATTGAGCTCATGCAAGGTGATGAGATGCGACGGATGTGCCCGTTGTGGAGCAGTTCTTGGATATGTCACTTGATCTCCTCATTCTCTAATAGAGAGAGATGATAAACTAACCCATTGGGCAGTGGTGCACCGGGGGTCAAATTGATGGGGTGCTTCACCTGACAGTGGAGAGGTACTGAGGAGAAGATATATGAGTATTCATCCATGACCTTATCTACTTTCTTTTGCTGTGTGGAGAGGTCGGCCACAGAGACCCTAGATGGGGCTATGATCTTTCACTTATTCTGAGAGTGAATCATGAAGAAGACAAACTTCCCCTTCTGAGAGATGACCTTCTTTCATTTCTTAGCAGAGATCAAGGAAATAGCACTAGGTGGTACTGCCTTGGGTATCCTGTACAATTTCTTATTCAAACTGATAATAACACTATGAGTCCTAGACTCATATACAACATGACATTTCCATAAATAAGTTTGACGTTTCCATAAATAAGTTTGGCCCAAAAGAACATGAAAAACTTCGAGAGGAGAAACATCACACAATACCTCATCTTTGAAGGGCTTGATTTCGTATGGCAACCGACACTGTTGGGTGACGCGGAGATCGCTTCCTTGGCAGAGACATCCAATGATGTAGGGTTGTGGGTGTGGTGTTGTCAGCAGGGCCAACCGCTTGACGACCTTTGTTGATATGAGGTTCTTCTGTCTACCGCTATCCATGATGAAGTGTAGTGAGGTGCCTTTTACCCACATCTATGAATGGAAGAGGTGTTCTCCTTATTCTGGCTCATCTGGTTCACCAGGCTGGAGCTTGGTGGTAGTAACGATGGCGTTGGGTTCCACGTCAATGATTCATCCTCCCCTTTCAAGTTCTGGATCAAAGTCTGAACCCACATCTGATTCAGAGGCTTTCACTTTAGTCACCAGCGACTACTTTGAGCGGCAGTCAATAGTGTTATGCCAAGGGCTCTTATGGAAGTCACACCACTTCCCGGTATCTTTCTTTGTCTTTCCAGTGTCCTTCTTTGCTTGTTGCTTGGACTGGTTGTCCTGATACTGTCCATATTTTCTTTGTCCTTTTTTCTGTGGGTTGGGGCTGCCCTTTCCTAGATTTTGTTGTGGGGGGTTCCCAGGCCCAAATTGTCGCGTCTTTTGTTTGAGCTTCTGCTCGATTTCAACGACATATCAGTAGGTCGCGCCCAAGGATGAGATGTCCAAAAATTCAATTTTCGTCTGGATGTATCTATGCAAAGCGCCGCGATACTTGAGCACTAGATCTCACTCTGAATCTTTGATACCCAGCTTGGTGTGCAAGGTATGAAAGATATTTGTGAAATCTGGCACTGCTTGGTCTCTTTCTTGCCACAGTGTGTTCCATTTGGTATACAAGTCATCATAACTTCTGACAGAGTAGTATTTTTCCTTAATAGCATCCCTGAAGGATTCCCAAGTGTCCGTGACTATAAATAATGAGGTTTCCCTTATTTCCTTTTTCTCACAGAAATTTTTCCACCAATATTTGACATGGGGAATGACTTTGAGGAGCACAAAAGTAATCTTTTCTCTATTAGAAAAGTTATGGACAGAAAAATACCCTTCTAGTATATTCAACCACTTGTATATAGCATTTGCGTCTATATGACCTTCAAATATAGGAATATCAAAGTTTACTTGTACCTTGAAGGGAGTGGTGCCTCCGCTCGAAGAAGATGTGTCGCCTATTGGTAGCTGCTGAAGGATTTGCACGAAACTATCCATCATCTCATTCCTTTGTTGTGTGAGGGCTTCCTCAATCAATAGTTTGAAAGGATCTCCTGTCTTGTCATCTTTCTTTTCTCCTTCCATGAGAGGTCACTTGGGCATGCGAGAGATTTTTTCCTCAAGAGAAACAATCTCGAGACCCAACTCTTTGTACTCCTACCTCGTTGGGGACATGCATTAAGACGGCAAGGAGAAGACCGCTCTGATACCACTGATCCAGATTTTATGAGAAGAACGAAATGACTACATATTATTAAGAGGTTCTTAACACAAAATAACAAAGATACAGTAAAACTGGTTTTCTATTCAATAAGGAAATAAGTTGAAACAGTAAAATGTAGCGGAAACAAGCTTGTTGGAATGGTGGTGTCTTATCTCTGAGAAGAGATGTGACGGTCATGATCATCCGCAAGAAGATAATTACAATGAGTCTCTGAAGGCCTTTTTACAATAAACAGGAATGCCAAAAATCCTAGACATCCAAAAACCTAACCTTGGGAGATGAAGCGCCAAAAGTCATGTGGGCCCCGTTTGGCTATGTTAGTACATCAACTTCTTGGGGTCGTAACTTTTGCATACGATCTTCGTGTTAGGTGTATGATAGACCGTTGGAAAGGTATCATCAAGGAGATTCATTTTTGGGGCTCAATCATGCCTTCAACTATCATTGAGAAGCTCGATCCTGAAAAACCTTCATTTAGGCCCTCAAAATGGCCCTGGATGTTAAAAATGCTAAAAATAGTAAATTGCCAAAATTGTCAGAAAATTGTTTTGAGCCAGTTGGAAAAGGTAGGTGGCCATCGATATCCACCTGGATCATATGGGCAGGTATTTTTCACTACCTAGGATATAGGATAGGTATCCATTCCATCGTGCATTTTTGCATTGTCCTATAACTGTCATTTTTTATGCATTAGGTACGAACCCATTTGTCACGACACAGAACCTTCCATCTGTTATAAGTAGTGTCATTATCAAGTAGTAGAAACTTATCGAACATGGGTTCCCTAGTTAGATCCCCTACTACATTTGGTGCCCATGCAGAGATTTTTTCCATATGACCGTGAGTCCCTCATAGCTAGTACATGACTTTATGCTGAGCATCATTTCTCACTCATAAACGTGTTGCCTTATACCCAGGGGACTCCTATCCAAGTTTAATTTAATCTCTTTTCCAACTCGTCTTCAAAAATGGAAAAGATTGTCGAGTGATTTGCCCCTTTCACACTCGTTAAATTGAACTTGAAAGGTCGTGAGTCTTATTTAAGCTCTTTTCTGAATCGTTTTCAAAAATCGAAAAGATTTCCGAGTGAACTTGTCCCTTTCACAATTGTAAGTTGGATTTGAAAGGATTTCTATTTGGCACAAGTTTATCCCTTTTTCACACCAAATAGACTAAAAATCATAAAAAAGGACATTTTTTTGGCGTTAAGTTGTGATTGCATCTCATGCCCTTGCTTGTAGTATTGAGCCTATAGTCGGTTCTCGCTTTGCGTTATAAACCGTTTTCCTCAGCATTTTTTGCATCCTCAACCAACTAGAGCCTTGTTTATATCCTTTGCAATTTGACACCCTATACCTAGGAGGGAACATTCCCCCGAGTTTCCATCTCCCGCATGCATCTCCTTGCATTGAGCATAGGTATGTTCCACTGCTGGAACTAATTTTTCTTACTTGTGACACTCGTTTCCTCCTATGTATCATAGCATTCATTTTTTTTGAAAAAAAGAAAATACGGGCAGGAATGGAGTATTATCTTGTGTTGGCGACAATCATGTCACCTTTGAATAGAGCACAAAATTATTTGATTCCATTTATCATCATAATTTTTATATTAGCATGGCCTTAGGAATATGAGCTCGTTACATAGTCTTCTCTACCGAATGGTTACTCTTCCAATCCCTATAGAGAGTTTCATTGATGCTAACTACATCTCATGGTTTCATCATTGGGTCTATGCTGCCAGAGTCCTCCATATGTCTCATTCTCTTGCTCAAAGAAAGTCTATTAACCTATGTCAGCCACTTCTCAGAACTCTTGAATTTACATGTTGGCCATACCCTCAGTGTATCTCAGAATCACATGATACTGGAGTCCTATCATGCACCCTGGTCCTACTTTCATCATTGGTAGGTAACCTTGAACCCAACAGTCAACACTTCATCATTGGTTGTCGACTAGGTGGTTCCCCTTGTGTTCGACGACAAGACATATATTCACACATTAGGATTCATGCAGTGTATTAGATGCCATTATCCTTATTGGTGGTTTCTTCACCTTTGTCAACAGTTTTCATCATTGACTTATATTCAGAGGGTATTTTTCGTGTACGGCTTGCACTTGGCACACACGAAAGATGCACAAGGTCGTTGGTTTGTGAACTTGTTCTTCGTCCAATTTCCACCAAATCATGAAGCTCTTGCTTTGTACCTCGTGTTGGCTGATGAGAGATTCCTTAATGCTCTCCTTTCAATGAGTCTCCTTCCATCGACTTCAACTCATTTATTCTAGAAACGGGACCTAGATTCTTATGAGTACCTTGAGGCTTGCAGTCATTAGTGGCAGGTTTTATCACCATCGACAATTGGGAATACATCAATGTCTCCTAATTGATGGATTCTTTAGGTGTTCAACATTGATTCCTTTATTCACACTTGTAAGAATGTACTTGGTTCCTTGATACCTACTTTCATTATTGATAAGCTATCTCGCGTTTGTTAACTGTATACCTCAATGACCGGTAATCAAAAAATGTCTCATTGTGTTCGACCTCAACTCCTTCATTCACATGACATAGACTTGCACCCTTGATGGATTTTGTAGAAGACTTGAAGACACCAGTATGTGGTCACAACTTTCCTGAGTTGTTTCTTCCTTTTCATTGGGCCAATACCTATATGACTTCAGTGATCATGGGAGATCAGATTGTACTCCAGTTTATATAGATATCTTCAGATTGGTTTTGATACTGGTGCTACTGGGCCTTGTTCGTCACTATGACAACTATTGGCATGTAACCTCATTTGTATTTACGTATTCATGGCCACACACACTTTTTTGGTATATTTTCACATGGATCTGCAGTGTAATTTTATTGGCAGCCATGTATGCAAAGTCAATGCAGAATTTAGTGAGCAACTAGTTCTTCCAACTGGTTCCTCATCACTCCACTTCTAGGTTTCTTATAATGTATTTCGGCCATCACAGATACTCCTATGACCTAACACATTAGGGGGCATCTGTTATAGAAATATTTTCCTCACCCTATGCAATATTGCACATATGGCATTTTTCCATTTCCCCATGCAGACTTATCATCCCTATTGATGAAATCAAGAGCTAAAAATAAATATTTTTACACATGTATGCATCTTTCCTACTATACAACATGCATATACATAGGTTGCTCCACTACAACCCGCGTACATCGGGATTTGTGCTAGAAAATAAAAATTAATGTCAGGTTTCTATGTCACGACAAGAGATCTATGATCTTTGGCCTTCCATATACTGGAAACATTCCGACTCAGCCCTTCAGTTCCATTTTGAAGGCTATAAATGGGCCAATTCTGAGCTATGGAAAGAGGAGAAAGAATTCAACTTTGAGAGCAAAGTTACTATAGAGAAATTATTTACTTCATATTGAGTCTACATCCCTTTGTCCTTTAAGTATGAACACAGTGTTCAACCCCCAAGATCTTCAGTTATTGATTGAGAACTTCATTGCTTCTCTATTATGAGCTTGCCTTTGGTGGAGGATTGAAGTGGTGGAGGCCCAGTTGGAAGGAACTTAATTTCTTGGTTCCAAACCATGCCGACACAGAAGTCTATAACATTTTACGTATGTTGATCGTATATTAATAGAAATACTCTTTTCCCGTCCAATTGATATCTTGTAAATATTTGAATTATTATTCCATGGGCATATTTGTCATGTTTTTTAATAGATTATGCTATTGAATGTGCTAACATAATTTATTATCACCATATGCTTGTTTTGCTTGGTTGTTGAGGACTAGTTGCAGGTATATTGCTTTGGGTCAAGTGCTCAACGGTGGACTTCATCGAATGTCTGGACGAGGTAGGCCATTTATATTGTCTTTCTAGCATATTTGTTTTCATATCATACTTGAGAAGAGAGTTTATTTCTGTAGTCATTTCTGTTGGTTGTGGTTTAACCTAGCCATAGAGAGATTTTCCTCGTAACAACTTTCCCCACCACTTTGAATCTCATCCACACATTTGAGAACTTAGGATAAAATCATGACATGAGCGCTTATGATATAACTTAGGATTAATTTAATATTTGTCTTAGTTCCCTTCGCTTAAGCCCTTTTCTTAATCCCTTATCGCCCTCTTTCCCTTTCATGGAGTCTTAGCCCCCCATACTCTCTTGTCTAACTTGGTATGCATTTGTGATTTATTTTATCAATATATCTGAGTGTGATTATAATTTACAATGTCAGGCTCACCATCCTTTCATGATATAGGCATTCCATCCTAATATCACATAAGCACTCTATCCCAAAACATATATACATAGGAACTTAGGGCTAAAAAACACATACTTGCTTACCAACTTATACAAACACTTGTACATATACACATTTACAACATGGGGATCAACTTGGGTGTATTACATGGATCCCTAGAAAAAATTTCAAGTAAAATTTTCAAGCCATAGTTGATCTTGTTGGATTAGGCTTTCCATTATAGTTCCCTTCTTGTAGAACTTGATATTCATTGTTGATATTGATTGGGTGAAAGATTATTTTTCCTCTTGGTAGAACAAATAGTACATTGTAGAATTGAAGCCCGTGCTTGGGTATTTCATTATTCATGTTCACAAACATGTTGAGAATTGGTAATTTCTTTCTTGTTCATTGGTTTCACCATGTCTAAGGGTTTTTATGAGCACAACTCACATTCCTAAAATGTCAATATTACCAAAAAGGGTGACGGATAATCTAAGATGGTATACAAGAGATAGAATACTATCATTCATACTTGGGACATATCATTCTACCTCCTTATGGTGAATCTAAATATCACTAATTTGGAGAAGTAAATGGAAGTAGGTAGGTTGAAGTGTGGGTCCTTGTACAATGTGTATGTGTCTGTGATCAAATTCATCACTCGTATAAAATAGAAGAGGAGAAACATGTTGAAAAGAAATTGGTTAAAATGTTTAGCAAATTACATTTGAAAAGTGGTAACACCAAATGTAAGTCCCTATACATGCAGATCCCCTATGTAGAAACAAAACCATTAGGTTTTTATTCTAGTGTGGAATACACATGTGCAATTAGATTACTTAAACACCACTAAGTGGCATAGTTTTGTAATAGTTCCTAGTCTAGAGTTGGTTATGGGATAATATTTCACATAGACCTATAGAATGATTTCCAATTTGAATGATTTGGGATCTTTGTTTGGACAAATTATTTATGTGGGATAGGTTGGGAATTTATGTGGTTTGGTCTTTCTAATGGAACCATTCCTCTTGGGATGAAATTTGTCTTCATTTGGATGACTCTCTATCCTCCAATCATCTAAGGTATAGCATGACCATAGGATTGGCTTATGCCCAAATATGTCTTGTCATTTTCCACATCATAGTCTATGTTCGTATTGAAATATTCATCTATTAGGGTCAAGAACCTTTTAATTTTTTCATCATCTTCAAACACTTGGAACTGCTTGATGTTATTAGGAACAATGACTGCATGATTTTGATGGAGTAGGAAAGATGGTCGAGATTGGAAGGGATGAAGCCTATGGAAAAGTTTGCCAAATTATTTACCTTGTGATTCATTTCTCTAGGAACAATGGTAATATCTATAACATTGAAAAAGGTTTTAAATATATCCCATATTGCATACTTATATCGTGTCAATATTGGATGTTTGGCCTAACATTTTTCCCTCACTTGGATTGACACCAAAATGTTACAATCTCCAAATATTTTTAGTTATTTTATACCCATCTACTTGTTTGTCTCCAAACTTGAGATTAGTGCCTCATATTCATCCACGTTGTTAGTGCATTCAAATTCCAATTTAAAACAATGTGAAAATTCTCTTCCTTTCGAAGAGATCAGCAAGACACTTTCCATAGTTCCTTCCCAATTGCGTTCCCCATCAAAATGTAGATCCCATATGCTAGAGGAGTATGTATTCTTTCCTTCACACATCCAAAGACCACTACTATCTATAGAAGTCAGTTCATGGCTGAGAGAAACTTTTCCAATAATATTAGTGTCATGGAGGGGAATTGATGGGATTTTCAAGGTCACCAATAACATTAGTCATTTTGGGCTCCATGTATAAATGATAGGTATACCCCCAAAACATAGGAATGATGACATATGATAGGTTAAACTAAATAATTTCTCCCATATAGGTGCCCTATTGTTTAGGAAACAACACACCATAAGTGAGGGGGAACATTTGTAATCACTACATCCATCATTACAAATTTCCTTGAGATTTGCACTATTCCCATAACCAAATATTTTATCATCCATAGGAATTAGGCTCTCTTAGAATCAAAGGAATATAGGTCTTTGTAAGATTTGATGATATTTGAATCTAGTTTTTCCATCATTGCTAAGGTCATCAAGGAATGATAAGCCCTAAAATCACATAAATAGTTCTAAACATCATATTATGTAGTTCTAAATAGATTTATTTCTCAATCATTTCAAAATATCATAACACCTTTTCAAATCCATAATAGAGGTCAATTTCATGTGCCACCAGTCTCTATTAAATCCAGACCAAGCTTCATAGATTAAATAGGTCATTCTTGGGTGATAGATAAGAACTAGTTCTTTATGAATATTGAGGGTACCCCTCCTCATCCAAGAACTGGCTCAAAGACTTAGAGTGACATATGAAGGTGCATGCTACACACTATGTCCGAGCATTTCCCCCCCTTAGTGAGAGAGCAGACCAACTTAAGGAACACCATATTGGAGTTGTTCATGTGACTTCTCTAAAGGTAATGGGATTCCTGGTAATGGAGTTGAACCATTACATTGTTAAATTCCTTTAGGAGCAATAAATATAAAAAAAGTAAATACATTTTATGTTCATCTAATAAATTTTTTAATTAAAATATAACGAGATTTCATAGATTACTTTCTATTAAAAATAAAGAAAAGAAGATTTCATGAAATTTAACTTCATTAATGAATTAAGTTGTATTTTCACAATTTTGTGTTCTTATTTTGAGTTTTCTTATTCTTCTTCTTGGAGGATTGGTGCCTTAAATGACACCATAATGAGAGCCATTATTGAAAACTACCCATATTGAGATTTTATTATTGGATGAGTTTGGAATTTTATCTAATGAATTGGAAATAGTGAGGAATGACAATATTGAAGTAAAAAACTTTACATTTACTCAGTGAAATGGAGTGAGATTTCAAATGGAAAATATTAAATCTGTATTAATACATGTAACATGAAAAATTCAAGAAACTAAAAATTAAGAAAAATACAAACATCCCTACAGAAACAATCCTCCACATATATCAAACTTTGAAACAATGAACTTAAGTTTGAACATGGCCAAAATTGTTGTTTTGCAACTCGTCCCTAGATAATTTCCCTTCCTGCATGTTATTTCCTCATTTTAGCCCCTAACATTTTGTGGTCGTTAAGACAAAATCCCTCACATTTCCATACCCTTTGCCTTCCATGGCGCCACCGAGACGAAAAGTCGAGTAATTATTTTAAAAAAATGAAAAAGAAAGGAATGAGAAATTTAGTTTCTTCTAAAAAAATTTCTGTAATAACTTATGTAGTAATGTGAAGAAATAATACTGTATATACTATAAATGACATCAACCATTAATATAGAGATGGTCTTTTTAATTGTCAAAATAGAGATCAACATAGATATGGAGAAGGCCTCCTCAAGTGACGGGATGATTGATGCAATGCGAGGAAGGAGCCACCGATAGGATTAATACCAAATTGAATAAATTGTTCTGAGCTTAGAACACAACATTACATCAAACCTCCCACTTAGCAATTGAAGTTAGATGAAGTAGTTGTATTCTTGGAATCCATATATATCGTGTACGTCCAAGGTCTATTTTTTTTTATTTTTTATTTTAGTGTATAATATATATTATTTGACTTGAGATACTTTTAAATCTAATAATATATATGTTAGACTATACAACATTAATTTTTTTAATAATTATGAGGAATATGTAATTTGATTTGAAATATTAAATATTTTTTTAATAATTATGATGGAATATATCATTTGATTTGAAATATTAAATAGTGTATAATGTTAACTTATACAACATTAGTCAAGCCACTTCACCCGTGGCTGATGAACGTCGAGAGATGCTCTACATTTTGCTGCTCGACATCTGGTTGCTCATCATAGCTTATATATGGCAAGCCCATCTTACCGCCCGCCATCTTGTCATTAGTCATAGAAGTTAATCAACTTAATGAATAATATGTGTTAATCAGGAGCCCTAATGATTAAAGGACGGACGTAAAATAACATGTAAAAGAAATGATAAAAAATATTCTTTTATCATTAAATCTAACACACGACATATTTTTATTAAAAAACTGATTTTAAAAGTTTTCAATAGATATACACATCTAAACCTAATTAATTATTTTGCTATAAAATACATTATATTTGAAAAGACTACCAACTTATTTGAAAGTTACCCTTTCCATAGACAAATAAGCCACCATAGAAACCAAGGTAGGATCCCACCATTAAAAATGTTCCATAGGCGTGCACTAAAAGAGGGTGATATCCTTAAAGTGGATCCCACGATTAAAATTGTTCCAAGGCGTGCACTAAAAGAGGGTGATATCGTTAAGTTTCGGTGGATTGTATGAGCAATGACTGAATGATCTGATCGTCATAGTCGTGCAATAAAACGCGGTAATATCCAAGTTTCGGTGGACTGTATGTGCAGTCAATGATCCTATACTTCTCCTTATATTCAAAGGCTTGTTTTTTTAATTGGAATTCGGTAATGTAAATTTAGACAAAAGCAATTGTTTAAATTGTATTTTTAATGTATAAATGGATTCAGCTTGTTAAAAAATCCTAAGCACTCAAATTATACAAACTTAACTGTTCAAATTTGCAGATCTAATCATACTTCATTCAATTTCAACCAAAATCAAATAAAAAAAATCATCTAAAAACACCGAAAAAAAAAACAAAAAAAACAAAAAAAAACATTCAACTATCGGCCACATAGTGAGTGGGCGACTCATACCCAACTATATTCAACTGCTAAGAGAAATGTATCGGCCACATAGTGAGTGGGCGACTCGTACCCACATATCCTACACATTTTCTACACGCTTTTGGCTCCTTTTCAAAATTATCTCGCTATGAACGTCATTGACATTCCGTCACAAACTGATCTCTACGGTCAGACATTCGTCGCCCATGTACAGCTGGGAGAAGCTTTAAGCGCGTGGGAGCCGACAAAATAATATTATAAATACCTCCGTTCAGATCGAGGAATTTAAGGTAGAGATCGGCCTCTTCGACCGACCGACGAGATGGAGATCATCAACGTAGAGATGGAGAAGGCCTCCTGAACTGATAACGAGAACGAAGAGAATAGTTTCTTCCATTTCGATAATAATCGCATTGGTGGCTCCTCGTGGAGATGGAGAAGGTCTCCTCAACTGATGGGATGATTCATTGCAACGAGAACGAGGAGCCGTCAATGCGATTCATATCGAATGGAAGAAACTATTCTGAGCTTCCACAATATTACATCAGAACTCCTACCGAGCGTCAATTGCAGCCTTCGCTACCCTTGAGGGCTGCGCAGAGAGAGGATGAGAGGGTTTTCTGCCTCTCAGGGCCATTTCCAAACTAGCGACAGGGAGAAATAAACCAAGGGAGTCCAAACTAGCGACAGGGAGAAATAAACCAAGTGTTGGTGACGTGGATCTCCAGATTTAGTTAATCTCCCCTGCCATAAATTTCTCAACAACTCTCCAACTCCCGCATTTAATTCCTCCCTCCTTCTTCTACATTCTTCTATGTATCTGGACTCTTCTGCTAGTTAGTGTGTT
>SNQJ01S0009678.1:285892-299009 GCA_010110895.2 Picea sitchensis
CACCCTTTTTCAGAAATAGTCCTCAAGGACAACCATCTTTTAGAGAGCCCATGAAGGCTGAAATAGGTGGGCAAATTCCAAGACAATAACCTATGGAATGTTGGGGTTGTAAAATAAATCATAGGTACATAGATTTCCCATACAGAAATGACAAAGTGAGAGTTGTCCACAATGTTCAGCAGGAAGAAATAGTGGAGGACATGGGCAGTAGAATACCAAGGATCTATGTGTCCCTTAACAACAAGAAAGATGAATTTCAATCACATATGATTGAAGTGGAAGGTATGATGAACAACCATGCCATTACTATTTTAATTGATTCAGGAGCTAGTCACAATTATATAGCTCCTAGAGTGGTGGAAAGTTTTCATTTACCAAGAAGAAAGAATGGAAAATATTGGTTAGTATAGATGGCTACAGGAGCCAAGAGAAAGGTTGTTGAGTTGGTTAAGTCATGTCCAATGGACATGAATGGACTAAGCAAAAAGGTTGAATTGAATGTTTTACCTTTAGGTTTGTATGACAGTCTAATTGTGATGGATTGGTTGGACCAACACCATGCCATATTAGACTATTGTAACAAGGCATTCACTTGCTTGGATGAGGAAGGAATTCATAGAACATTCCTAGGAATTCCCAGAGCACTTGTTGTCGGGGAAATCTCAACAATGTAGTTGAAGAGGTGCTACAGGAAAGGCTGGCAAATAATTGCAACTCATATGGAAGAGACACCTAAGGATAAGGTGTCAAATATTGAAGACCATACGATATTAAAAGATTTTGAAGATGTATTCCAGGAGGTACCTAGACTACCCTTGAAGAGAAATATTGATTTCTCTATAAACATGATGCCTGAAGTAGCTCCAGTGTCAAAATATCCTTACAGAATGAGTACACCAGAGATGAAAGAACTGCAATTACATCTTGAAGGGATTCTGAAGAAGGTGTATATATGCCAAAGTGTGTCACCTTGGAGTGCCTCGGTCCTGTTCATGAAAAATAAATATGGGACATTGAGATTGTGCATCGATTTCAGACAGTGGAACAAAGTTACTATTAAGAACAAGTATCCTTTGTCAATGATCGATGATCTCTTTGATCAATTGAAGGATGCCAAGATATTTTCAAAAATAGATCTCAGGTCAGGATACCACCATGTAAGGATCAAGGATGAAGACATCAGCAAGACCACCTTCAGAACAAGGTTTGGTCATTATGAATTCACAGTAGTGCCATTTGGGTTAATAAATGCACCTGATGTTTTCATGTGTTTAATGAATGGTGTATTCAGAGAATATCTGGACAAGTTTGTCATAGTATTTTTGGATGACATCCTAGTGTATTCCAATTCAGAGGAAGAGCATGAAGAACATATTAGAATGGTGTTTCAAGTGCTAAGAGAGCACCAACTATATGCCAAAATGAGCAAGTGCCCATTCTATCAAAAACAGATCCATTATTTGGGACATATCATTACAAAGCATGGGATAGTCTTAGATCCCGAGAAGATTGAATCCATCAGAGAATGGTTAGCACTGATAAATGTGGAAGAATTCATATCCTTTATGGGTCTAGCTAGCTACTACAGAAGGTTCATTGCAGGATTCTCAAGGATAGCTCACCCCATCACTTCCTTGCAAAGGAAGGAGAAGAAATTTTAATGGAAAGAAGAATATGAGAAAAGCTTCCAGCAGTTGAAGAAGTTGTTAACTAGTGCTCCAATCCTAAGGATTGCAGATCGAAATGAAGATTTTGTAGTGTGTACAAATGCATGAAAAGAAGGACTAGGAGGAGTCCTCAGCCAGAATGGATTTGTAATATGTTATGAGTCTAGGAAATTGAAAGAGCATGAAAAGAACTATGCCACTCATAATTTGGAGTTAGTGGCCATTGTACACATTATAAATAAATGGAGGCACTACCTCATGGGAAATAGGTTTAAACTAAGGACACACCATAGTGGCCTGAAGTATTTGTTTGATCATCCAAACTTGAATGTTAGGAAGAGTAGGTGGCTGGAATTTATTTGTGAGTATGATTTTGAGATCAAGAATATCAAAGGGAAGGAGAACAGAGTGGCTGATGCACTCAGCAGGAGAGTGCATGAACTACATGTTACATCCATTAGCATGTATCAAACTGATATTAAAGGCAGGATTTCGAAAGATATAAATGTAGATTTACAGTATAGGGAATTGGTAGCAAAGATACAACAAGGTAAGATGCTACAGAAAGTGGAAGATTATAAATTGGGAACTGACAGGACAATCCTGTACAAAAACAAAATTTATGTAACTAATTCCCAGGAATTGAGAATTATGATCTTGAAGGAATTGGATAATGTGCCTTATGTTGGACACCCTGAATATCATAAAAGAGTGGAAGAAGTCAAGAGCCATTACTTTTGGCCAGGTATGAAGAAGGAAATTGCAGAATAAATCGCTAGATGTATGGAGTGTCAGAAGGTCAAGGCTGAGCATAGGCACCCAACAGGGTTGCTACAACCATTTCCCATTCCTCAGTGGAAGTCGGAAGTGGTGACGATGGATTTCATCATCGGATTACCCAGAACAAATAACCAACATGATTCCATCATGGTGGTGTTGGATAAGCTTACGAAAGATGCCCATTTTATTCCATTGAAAACTACTCACAAGGAAGCTAATGTTGCCAATATCTATATGAGGGAAGTAGCATGATTGCACGATATTCCCAAGACAATTGTGTCTGACAGAGACCCGAAATTTACCTCAAATTTCTAGAAGGGATTATTCAAAGGGTTCAGAACAAATCTGAACTTCAACACTGCTTGCCATCTTGAGTTTGATGGGAAGACAGAGAGGGTCAACCAAGTGATAGAGGATATGCTAAGGATGTATGTGATGGACAAACCATCTAAATGGGAAGACTACCTACAGTTGGTAGAATTTGCCTACAAAAATGGGTATCAAGCATCACTGAAGATGAACCCATTTGAAACACTTTATGGAAGAAAGTGCAACACACCAATGAGTTGGGACAACCCAGCTGATATAGCAATAGTTGGTCCAGAGTTGCTATAGGAAATGGAAGAGAAAATGCTGAAGATTAASCACAATTTGAAGACTGTGCAAGACAGGCATAAAAGTTATGATGATAAGAATAGAACCCACTGGGAGTTTAAAGTGGGCGATCATGTTTTCTTGAAAGTGAAATCCAACAAAAGTTCCTGAAGTTGGGAAACTGTTCCAAGTTGGAAGCTAGATATTGTGGGCCATTTGAAATCCTAGAAAGGATTGGACCAATTGCATATATGCTTGCATTGCCTACATCCATGACTGTACATAATGTGTTTCATCTTTCATTGCTTAAGAAATATATACTTGATGTTAATCATGTTATTGATTGGAATGTGATTCAGGTGGAGTAAGAAGGCGTCTTTCGAGTACATTTTGTGCGCATATTGRACTGGAAGAGAAAACAACTTCAAAATCGAGCCATAGGGCTTGTAAAGGTCCAATGTACCTAGTACGGTCCTGAGGACGTGACATGGGAGCATGAGGATGATATGTGGGCTGAATACCCGCATCTTTTTGAAGATTTTGAAAATCTTGTTGATGTTATGTAAAGGCGTTTCACTGAGGACAGTGAAAAAATAAGGGGAGGGGATTGTAATACCCCAAGGATGAACCCCAGTTGTATTATGAATTGTAAACATGTTTTGTAGGCTAGTGGGCCGAGCAATTATACGCTGGTAGGATTATGTTTTAGTAGGCCGGAGAGCCTAGGTGTTAAAGGCCAGGAGCCTGTTTTGTACATGTAAATATTCATATTATTAATATAAAAACATCACTACGTGTAGACCGACCACGAAGAAAGAGTGACGGGGGACTAAGCTCCACTAGGATGGGTAAGGGAGAGAGGGGTTGAGAGGTTGGAAAGAGGGGCTAAGCTTAAGGGCTTAAATCCAAGAGAATAATAATTTATTATTATTCCAAAAGATGTTTAGAAGGAAATTTTTTTATCCTAAGTTCCTGGGAAAGGGAACGAATGCTAAATGGAGTACATGCAGCTCCAGGGAGACGTATTTCGACCTGGACGCATGAAATTAAAGTTGAAGAGTCAACTAGTGTTTGGGGTTCTCTCCCCATTCTTCCACCCTCCATCTAACTCACTTGGCCTCCGTTGTCGATCTATGCACTCTCACACAACCTTGCGGGCACTCAGGAACTCATGCACATGCAGAGTTTGGCTCACGCTTGCATCATCTTGGCTATTCCATATGAGTCTTCCTTTATCCTCACATGTTCTCTCATGCAATGCGTATGCTGTAACCAACCATTTCCACCATTACTAAATTGTGATCATTTTCACCTCTGTAAATTATCGAGTCGTCCATTGCCTTACCATATTAGCTGTTGTGGTTGAAGAAGCAGGTTGTTAGGCCTTTGAGAAACTCTCTCTAGGTGAGAGAGGTGGTTGTGGATTGAAGAAATGGGTTTTTAGGCCTGCGAACAACTCTCTCCAGCTGAGAGAATGTTTTGAGGAGGCAAGTTCTCCTGGAAGGAGTCCCGTAGCTACTATAGAGCTCTGAGAATTCTGGTCTAGCTGTTTCTGAATCCCAAGGTAAAGGAGGTGGAGCAATCGATGGACTGTGTAACAGTGAAGGTTTATACTCTTGGGGTTGGACAGGCATGTGGAAAATGAGAGTTTGTGAGCAGTGGGCGTAAGTGGCTCCTAGGAGAGAATCCTTCCTCTTAAACTGTGTGACTTCCTATTAACCTTGTCTGGCCTAGGAATCCCTCTCCTGGTGGAGTTTAGTTCCATATCAGGGGTGACCTATTGCTGAGAGTGATGAGCAGTGTGGTATAAGGTTGGGAGGTTCATGGACGGTCTTTACGCAGTTGGTGGTTTTAATCCAGTTAAAAGATAAGTATCATTTATGTGCTTAATTATATATGTTATTCATGACTGCGATTCTTAAATGTTATCATGTATTCTGTTGCATGTTTGAATTACTATTAATTCCATTTGAGTCTGTATGGTAGCAGTAACTTTGAGTTATGTGATTGAATTCATTAGAAATGCATGTTTTATATATATGTATGTTCCGTAGTAGCGCTACCCGACCTGTTGGTGGTCGGGGATGTTACAATTTGGTATCCAAGTAGTAAAGTAATCAAAGTTAAGGTGTTGTTGTAGCATTATCCAACCTGTTGGGGGTCGGGGATGTTACACCAAGCATCATTCTAAACTTCTCAATTTTTTGTCTTTGAAGCGCTTTGGTGAAGATGTATGCAATTTGCTCATTTATGGAACAATGTCTTTAGTGAATAGTCTTGGCCTCTATATCATATCGAATCAGGTGATACTTTGCATTAATTTGTTTGGTTCGATCATGAAATCTGATATTCTTGGACAAATCGATTGCAGAAGTATTGTCAACTAGAAGAGGAGTAGAATTTACTTGTTTCTCCTGCAAATATTCAATTATTTTCCTGAGCCACACAATCTTCTTTGTCGCTTCTGCAACTGCCACATATTCTTCCTCTGTTTTGGAATCTATTGGGACTAATTTTTTGTGTGATCTCCAGGAGATAGTTGATGATCCAAGACTCATGAGCTAGCCTGAAGTTGATACTCCATTTTCCTTATCCACATCAAAGTCTGAATCAAAATATCAAATTAGGTTGAATTCATCTACCTTAGAGTACCTAAGTCCAAAATCTTGAGTTCCTTTCAAGTATTTTAGAACTCTTTTTGTAGCAGAACGATTCCCTTCACAAGGGTTTTTCATGAACCTAAAAAAATCCCAATTACAAATGAAATGTCTGGTCTAGTGGCAATAATATAGATAAGACTTCCAACAAGTTGTTTATACTTGGTTGCATCCTCAATTTCATTCCCTTCTTTTGATGTGAGTTTCAAATTATGTTCCATTGGAGTAAAAATCGGATTGCACTCAACCATGTCAAACTTGTTCAATAGTTCTCCATTGTGCTTCTTCTGGGAGATGAATATGTACTTTGGACTTTGTATCACTTCAATGCCCAATTAGTAGTGAAGATGTCCCAAATCTGTCATCTTGAAGCCTTTATTAAACTCTTTCTTTATGGATGCAATGTAGTTTTGATTGTTCCTTGTTATGAATATATCATCTACATATACTACAAGATACACAACAATTTTTCCAAATTTCTTGACAAAAAACATTGCGTCATCAAGATTGAAATGCTTGAAATTTAATTTCAAAAGATGCTCGATTAAATTTTCATACCATGCTTGCATTGCTTGTTTTTGTACATTTTAACCTTGTACAATATTTTACTACAAATAGATTTTCAATAAAAGAATGGAAAATATACAATGGAAAATACACACATTACACAGATATTTTTCCCCTGGAAACCCAAACCGGGAAAACCAACATATTCTATATTCATTCATAGTGATACATTGTTTACAATACAATATACGTATAGGATCCAATGACATCCAAAACCCTAACCCAATGACCTATATTAGTCAACAACCCTAATTCCTTAACCATAAATAGAAAACCATCGATAAAAACCATGTGCCGAACAACTACCCAACAATGGACATGAAAATCGAGGCAACATGAAAACGAGGAAAAAATGTGACACATTTCCTGAGGAAAAAAAATTCTCTGAGGCACTTCCCCTGAACCCCTGAAGGGGGGGGGCTAGCATAAAACCCTCAAACCCCTTTGCATGCTCGATGCAATGTAGAAAACACTAGATATAATCATGCAAAGAATATAACACATACCAAACATTCTCCCACTTGTTGTTTTCTTTGCATAGGGGGTTACATGGTTACATAGTCAACAATCCAGGGCAACAATGCCCATGGATCCTCTACACCAAGAGAAATTCTCAGTTCTCACATATTTTGTTAATGAATATGAAACATTCTTCAATGTGTCCACCTTCATCAGAAAAACTTTCTTTTCTTCCACCATGCCTCTCACAAAGTGATATTAAATATCAATATGCTTTGTCCTTGAATGATAAGTCAGGTTCTTCACCAAAAAAGTTGCACTCTAACTGTCACAATCTATCTTTACAACTTGTTGTACCAACCTAATACCTGAACACAATCTTTGTAACCATATTGCTTCCTTACTTGCATGAGTGGCTGCCATGTATTCAACTTTTGTAGTTGAAAGTGCTACTACAACCTATATTTTTCTCATCCAAGTTCCAACTGATTGCTCCTCTAAATAGGATAAACACATACTCACTTGTAGATATCCTATGATCCAGATCTCCGACCCAGTCTGCATCCACAAAGTCATGTATGTCCAACAATATGTCCAATCCTGGTCTTCCTTGGTAGCACAATCCATAGCTAGCAGTGCCATACAAATACCTAAAAACCCTTTTTATTGATGTCCAATGCTCCTTCCCTGGTTTTGACATATACCTGCTCAAAACTCCCACTAGATGTGTAATGTCCATTCTAGTACACACCATTGCATACATCAAACTGCCAACTTCACTCACATATGGAACACACGACATGTCCTCCTCCTCTTCCTGTGTCTTGGGACACTGATCCAAAGATAACTTTACACCAACAGGAATAGGGACCTTGATCGATTTACATTCCTGTATATTAAACCTCTGCAATATTTTCATGACATATTTTCTCTTATTTAACCATAGTTTCCTCTTTTTCCGATCTCTTTTAATTTCCATTCCCAAAATGAGATTTGAAGCACCGAGATCCTTCATGTCAAATTTAGAGGATAACTGACTTTTCACATCTTGGATAATGTCCTTGTTGTTTCCTATCAACAACATTTCATCTACATACAATACCAATTAATTTAAAATACACACAATAATCCTCTTTGCTTCTTGTGAATCCAAGTCCCATCATATAACTATCAATTTTTTGATACCACATCCTCGGTGATTGTTTTAAACCATACAGGGACGTTTTCAGCTTGCATACCAACTCCTTATTTCCCTTCACAACAAATCTTTATGGCTGCTTCATATATATTTCTTCTTCCAGATCCCCATGTAGGAATGTTGTCTTCACATCCATCTGTTATACTTCAAAATCAAATGTAGTAGTGAAAAATAACAGAAATCTTATAGAAGTTAACTTGGCAACAGGAGAAAAAATCTCACCAAAATCAATTCCCTCAACCTGGGAATAACCCTTTTCTACTAACCAAGCTTTGTATTTCTCCACTTTTCCTTCTGCATTCAGCTTCTTTTTAAATACCCATTTGTTGCTAATGGGATTTCTTCCAGTTGGAAACTCCACTAGATCCCAAGCCTCATTCTTATCCAAGGCTTCCATTTCTTCATCCATGGCCTTTTTCCAGATCTTTCCATCCTCTAAATCCATTGCCTCCCTGACAATTCTAAGATCATCATCAGTAATATACAAAGCAAAATTTGAACGAAAATCAGATGGAGTATACCTTTCCAGTAGCCTTCTTTCTCGAACCGATATCCTCAATACTAGAGTATACAGATCTTCTTCTTCTGATTCATGTTTTTCTATAGAGTTTGATTCATCATCCTTTAAATCAAACTCTATTTTCACTGGTTCTTTCTTACTTGGTAGGACTTCATGTTTAACAACATCCTTCATTTGTCTAAATACCACATCTAGGCTATAAACAACCTTCTTAGTTTCTGGGTTCTAAATCTTATAACCTTTGAGACCATCTTTATACCCAATAAAGATACACTTTTCATCCTTCTTATCTAGCTTACTCATGTTTTCCTTTGGAACATGAACATAGGCCTCACAACCAAATACCTTGAGATGTGTGAGAGAAGATTTCTTACTAGTCCATACATCTTGTGGAGTCTTGTCATCCAACACTGATAAGGGTGATATGTTGACCAAGTAATATGCAATACCCACTTCTTCTACCCATAATTATTTCCCTAACATGACACCACTTAGCATGCACCTTGATTTTTACATCAATGTCTTGTTCATCCTTTCTATGACTCCATTCTGTTGAGGTGTATAAGGAGTATTCTTCTGCCTTGCTATACCACACTTCTTAAAAAATTATTCAAATTCATTCCCGTAGAAATATCTGTTGTTATCTATCCTCACCACCTTAATTCTTTTCACAATTTGATTCTCAACAAGAGACTTAAACTCTTTAAACTTGTCAAAGACTTTAGATGTCTTCCTGAGGAAATATATCCAAGTATTCCTYGAGAAGTCATCTATAAATGAGACATAGTACACARATTTTCCCAATGAGGGGAATCTTACTTGATTATACTTCC
Source organism: Picea sitchensis (assembly GCA_010110895.2). NCBI lineage: Eukaryota > Viridiplantae > Streptophyta > Pinopsida > Pinales > Pinaceae > Picea > Picea sitchensis. The sequence continues at coordinate 295,168 of SNQJ01S0009678.1, forward strand.
TATATAAATAATGTTCATAGAAATAAAAATCCATAGAGTATTTATATATACCTTCAACCATACCTCTACAATGTAGTGGTCGAAGGTCCTTCTCTTCGATATGCCCCATTCTTTGATGCCACAACATAACCTTTTCTCTAGAGATAGTAGAACTTCTTTCTTCTTCAAATCCAATATTAGAAACAATGGAACTATTACACCCATCACTAATAGTGTTTCCTTGTATCTTATACAGAGTTCCAAACCGAACTCCCTTCAGCAACACTATTACTCCTCGAACCATCCTGTAGGTTTCCTTTTCAAATATTTGTCTTACCCCTATATCATCCATTTTTCTTATAGAAATAAAATTTATGGCCAATCCTGGGATGTGCAGAACACTAGGTAGCATTCTAATCCTTCCATCTATGATACTCAACTTGAATTTTCTTCGACCTATGAGTTTGGTTTTTTATTCATCTCCTAGGAAAACATTACCTCCATCATACCTTTCATATTCACAGAACCAATCCTTGTGGGGAGTCATATGAAAGGATGCATTTGAGTCAACCAACCATGCCTCATGATCTGCATGTGTTCCTGAAGATTCCAAGTACACATCCCCTCCTTCTAACTTGGAGGCATTTTCTTCTGTAGAAAGAGATTCTTCATATCCCTTATTTTTCTGAACTTTGGATCTACATTGCTTCTTCGAGTGCCCTTCTTTTCTACATCTCCGACATACCTTTACAAACTTTCTGGGATATTTAGATCTACCCTTAGAATTAGATCTCCCACTTGAGGACTTAGATCTATTTCTTTCCTCGAAGCGTCCTCTTGCAAATAATGCATCTGTGTTCCATCCTTCCATGTTCTTCCATCTCATCTCCTCTAACAACAAGGATGAGACCACTTCATCAAACTTCAAGGAATTTGTATAATACCTATGGCCATAACCAGACTATCCCATGAGTCTAGTAAAGAAAAAAATAAACTGGTACACTTATCTTCATCTGAAATTTTAATCTCAACAGATACTAACTGACTTACCATAGTATTGAAGACATTCAAATGCTCTACCACCGAGTCTCATTTTCTCATCCTCAGGTCATACAAATTATTTCTCAGGAAAATTTTAATTACTAGGGACTTAGATTGATACGAATTCCCCAACTTATCCCATAAATATTTGGTTGTAGCTTCCTCTGACACATTCAGTAATATTAAATCTGAGAGACACAATCGGATTGTGCTCTTCTCCTTCCGATCCAACTTTTTCCAGTCATATGTTGAAGATCCTATAGGTGCAGTACCTAGATCCAACTCAATCCATTGATATATGTCCACTAATATATCTTCCATCTTGAGCTTCCACATCTCAAAACGTTTCACTTTAAATTTCTCGATCTCCATTTTTGAACTGCTCGCCATTTCTTTTCACCTGAAAAATCAATACCACATATCTCCCACTGTAACAAGGCTTATTATAGTCTCGATCCAAACCATTGACCAAAAAGGCATCCCTTTCAAGCCAACAAAGCTATGATACCAAAATGTAGATTTTAACCTTGTACAATATTTTACTACAAACACATTTTCAATAAAAGAACAAAAAATATATAATGGCAAATACACACATTACACAGAGATTTTTCCCCTGGAAACCCAAACTGAGAAAACCAGCATAATCTATATTCATTCATAGTAATATATTTTTTTACAATACAATATACATATAGGATCCAGCGGCATCCAAAAACCTAACCCAATGACCTGGATTAGTCAACAACCCTAATTCCTTAACCAAAAATACAAAACCATTAGAAAAAATCATGTGCCGAAAAATTGCCCAACAATGGACATGAAAATCGAGGCAACACAAAAAAAAAGAGGAAAAAATGTGACATGTTTCTCGAGGAAAAAAAATCTCGGTGGCATTTCCCCTGAGCCCCCAAAGGGGGGGCCTAGTTACCCCCCCTCCCCCCCTGCGTGGCCCACGCAACGTATCGTACACTAGAGCTAATCATGCAAAGAATATAACACATACCCAACAATTTCAATCCATATAAGGATTTGATGAGCTTCCATACCTTATCTTCTTGTCCCTTGACAACAAATCCTTTTGGTTGAGACATAACCACATTCTCTTTCAAGTCTCCATTGAAGAAGAAAATCTTCACATCCATTTGATAAATTTTCCATCCATTTTTTGTTGTCATGGAAAATAGAGTGCGGATGGTAGCCCATTGTTTTGTGGGGGGGGAAAGAATCCTCATAATAAACAACTTCTTTCTGTGCAAATAATTTTTGCACGAGCCTATTGGATTACTCAGAGGGGGGGTGAATAAGTAATGAGCAATTTATACCACTTATTAATCCTTTTAACCACAATGCATATTCCTTTAACTTATTCATCAATGTTCATCAGTTCATTAGTAATATGTTATTGCATCATATAAAATTAACATCCATCATTGCATAAAAATAAATAATAGACACATCAGCACAATGCACAATACACCAGTATTTTACGTGGAAACCCAATGCGGGAGAAAACCACAAAATTATTTTCTTATATGTATTTAAGAATTACATTCAAGGAAGAAAAAAATTCCAATTATCTGGCTCCAACCAGAAGGAGGATCCAACCCTCTATGTTCTCTCGCTCCAATCATAAGGTGGCTACAATCACCCAATTCTCTGGCTCAAACCAGAAGGAGGCTCCAACCCCCTTTGTTCTCCGGCTCCAAACGAAAGGTGGCTACAATGACCCAATTATCTAGCTCCAACTAGAAGGAGGATCCAACCCCCTGTGTTCTCTATCTCCAACCGAAAGGTGGCTCCAACCTTCTATCCTTTCCCCGTCCCGTCGCCCTGAAATATAAGTGTCAAATGTAGACAATCTGTCACTGTCATTGAATCAACCAATGTCACTGTCACTTTGTCACTAAAAACCTGTACCAACAACCTGTAAAAACCTATACCAAGCAACCTATACCAACAACCTATAACAACCTGTACCAAGAACTTGTAACAACACATGTACCAAAAATATGTAACCAACAACCTGTGCCAATAACCTATCACAATAATCTCATCAACCAATCATGTACATCAACAACTAGTACAACCTGTACTATCACAAGTGCATCAACCATGCACATCACAACACCTCACAACCATCACCAATACCAATATCTCTATGCCACATCAACCATAAACCATGTTCCAAGATCACTACAAATATGTCCAACAAGATTACCAACAAGTGCCTCTAACAATATACCAAACATGTACAAATAATGTATCGATAACAAGCTAAGTTATGCCTCATCAAGATGTACCAACATCACCATACCATACACCTCATGTATATGACAACTCATCAACTAAGTATCTCATCCATGAACTCAACATATACCTCAACCATATACCAAAACATGCACCAAGACAACCAACAAGTGTCCTCTACCAATAAATCACAAATCCATAATCCAAATACCATAAACCCTTACATAAAACCATGTGCCAAACGTCACTATTATGTAGCCTCAATTCAAATCAGTATTCAACAACACAACTCAACCAAGTTGCCTTATGAGTTCTCCAACAATCACAAGATATACCATAGAAAAATACTCAAATCATGTGCTTGAATAACAACTATGTCTCATGAACCAAGTACCATACATAAACCATGAACCATAAGTCAAATGAAAAAAGCCCTCACAACAAACTGTTGGGCCTCAGAAATGTCGTATTTTCATCCACCTTTTCCTTCACTATTCCTTACATTTCATTGTCCCATTAACCTTTTATCATACCATTTCCATACATACATTTGGGTTTCACCTTATTATTTT
>SNQJ01S0009679.1:0-14411 GCA_010110895.2 Picea sitchensis
CCATATGCACAATATCACCAAGTTAACCAACAAGATACCTCTATAAATAAACAATACTCTCCATAAACCAAATACCATAAACCCTTACATAAACCCATGTGCCAAAACCATACCTTTAATCATGTAGCAATCATCAAGACCCATACCATACCATGCAACAATTGGAACAATTCCAATATGAAAATATGATGTGGTTACCGAACTGCCAAATTTTGTAGCTGTCAATTTTTTTGTCATGGTTTTGTTGTTACGATTCTGTTGTTGTGGTTTTTCTACCGTGATTCTGTTGCCATGGTTTTGCTTCTGCGATTTTTCTCTCGTGATTTTGCTATCATGATTTTGTTTTCGCGGCTCTACTACTATAGTTTTTCTATCGTGATTTTTCTATCGTGATTATGTTGTCGCAGTTCTACTATCATGATTCTTCTACATGGTCCAATGGAAGGTGGCCCCAACATTTTTTAGGCCGAAATTCATTTCTCAGTAAGTGAAATTTCCCCAAGGACAAATGAACATGGTATTATGTCGATCCTCAAGTCAAATTTTGATCTATTTATATCTATAAAATCCATGCATGAATGAAAACATTTCACTCTCAACACATTCATTGATAATTTGATCGATGAAAGCCGTTGGATAGTTTTCTTTTGGACAATCTTTATTCAAATTGTGAAAATGCATTCATACTCAAATTATCCCTTGTTTCTTATCAATAGGCATGGGGTTGGACACCCACTCAGTTAAGGGAACCGGATAAATGAAGCTAGATTTGAGTAGCTTCTCTACCTCTTCCTTGATTACATTCACCTTTCTAGGGTCAATTGGTTGAAACTTCTATCAAATTGGTTTCACATTTTTGTATGTTCTAATCTCATGCTCAACAATTCTTGGGTCAATTCTAGGCATTCCTTCATAGGACAAAGTGAAAATATCATGGAATTCTTTGAATAGAAAATTATAAGTTTGAATCTCTTCTCGACAGTAGTTCACCCCCGATAAGTACATTTTCCATGACATCTAGATTTCTAGAGATGTCGATCATCATGGTTTTCGAGATATTCACCATGTTCCCCTTGGAATATATGTCATGTTTTTCTAGGGGTTTTACACACCAATCATCATGTCCAAGCATGGTGATACTAAAATCTCCACTCTCCACTTTACTCAATTTGGGAAGGAAATATGAGCGACGATGCATATCGTCCCATGAATTCTTGAAGCCATTCATGGCCTCAAGGATGGATTCATCAAAGATAAAATCCATATCTAAGTAATCCATTGTAGATTTGGAGACCCAAATGGTTGAGGTGATCTGATCCAATTCCTCCCTTGAAGAAGAAACAAGATCTATGTTTGTTAAGGATTCTTGAATAGCTTCATAGGAAATTTCTACCATAGACAAAGAAATTATTGTTATTGCATGTCTAGTTTCTATTGTTGAGACAGAAGGATCTGTTTGAACCCATGGGTCTTCAAAATATGATGTCCTAAAGTAACAACCCCTGGTCACAGGGTTCGTAGTGATTGATGAGCTTGCACATGCTAGAGTAGAGTCAAGATAATATATGGGTGCTAGGATGTTAAATGTTCCCATTAGGGAAGGTTAGATCCTACATCCACACTCTCGCAATCCCTCATGGAAATTTCTATCAAAGGTACATTAGGTCCCAATGAAGTAACAGGATCAGGTTAGCAATAGGACAGCTGGTCAATAATGATGATTTTTCCTTGGCAAGGAAAACAAATGACATGAAAGACCACAGAAACCATAATCTTCATGGAATACATATAAATACATCCTAAGAGGAGGTTGTAGTCAAGAGGAGCCTCTACCACTTCCACCTCTACAGACAAACCCCCCCCAACTCAACAAGGAATGAAAGGATTATTACATGAGGTCTAAATGAATGCTCGTTGAAGGCTTCTAACATTGTAGGGAATGGAAAAATCTCAAGGAATTTGATATCTCTTCATCCACTACTATCCTAAAGATGTTTGTATTGCAATATAAAACCTGAATTGGGAAAGTGACATAGTGTGGAATCCTAGGCTTCGTGTTGTCTGGTTCAAACATTATTAACTGAGATTCCATGGGAATGAAATATCCTATAGCAGAAATCAATTCCTTCCTTTGCATGGGATACCTCTAGATAACTTCTAAGTATGAAATAGTGTTTTATCCCTAGGCTATATATTCCATAATGTGATAGTTCTAATATTCTCTAGCATTAGGGTTGTGCGTCGACCTTTTGAGCATGCCATTGGGAATGCATGGCATCATGTAAACCATCAATTTATCTATATGAAGAGGATTCTATGGTTCAAAAGTAGTTTCTTTCCCCTTGGAACCAAATTCATAGGATTTGTCATTACAATCTCTAGTCTAGATGTTCACGTCTCACTCACACATTTAATCATTCATCGTGTTTCCCCCTTCCTGAGGTAAATCGTTTTTCTATAATCCAACAACCATAAACTAGCCAGGAGGAGTAAAGGGGTTATTCAACATGACAGACTACTAGTGGGCATCTCATTGTGTCAACAATCATTGGGATTCCTCAATTTTGGGGCATTGATGCGTCAAATGGTATTCCTTATAGAGCTTGCAAGGAAACTTGAACTTCATTTTATCTTTCTTACCCACTCCATCTTTATTATTGTTGTTTTCATTATTTCCTCCCCCTCCCTCCTTATTATTTATGTTCTTCTTTCCTCTGTGTTTTTGGTTACCCTTGGTATTAGATGTCTATAGGGTGTGGAAATCAAAGGATTGAAGTAGGTTCAAGGTAGAAGTAGTGTCTTGTGAAGGCGCAAGAAGATACAGAGGAATCTATCTCATTTGGCTTGTCACTTAACTAGCCACAACATTTTTTATGGATCCAATCATGCCATTAGCATGTGGTCCAGGGTTGGGTTTCATCGGGGTTGTTTCCATCCTCAATGCATTAGGAAATATATCATATAGAACCTTGGATTGGGAATAGACCATATCTAATTATTGGGCTCTAAAAATGGCCTCTTCTTCCATTGCAACCCTTGATAAGGTGACATCCTTCGAAAAGTATGGAGAAAAATATTTCAGTAACCACTCCAACAAAAATTCATGAGGGGTTTGAGATTTAATCATGCAGCTTCATCTCCACCACTCTTGAATGTGATTGTATATGTTTGTGGAATTATCCTATCAAAATGAAGATACGATCTCATCCCCTGCCTCATATTGAATAGGTAATTGAAATTGGTTAAGGAATGTCAAATATAGAGCATCAAAGGTGCGAAAAGAATCTCATGTGAGTTAAATGTACCATTTGGATGCCACACCATTCAAGGTACAGTGGAAGAGTCTCATCCTAATGGAATCATCCATTAGGGAGTTTGATGAGAACCATAGGTGAAAATCCATCAAGTGATTACCTGGATCCTCGCCATCTTTCCCTTCAAATTTTGAATATCTAAGGGAATTTTGGTAGGAACCATGGGCCAATTCAAATCACAAATCACTTGTTCATTTGTGACATTTTTTAAATCTAGAAGATTCAACATTTCCAAAAAAGGAAGTCTCATATGTGTAACCGAGTTCTAACTTTGGGGTTCTTTCACATCATTTGGTTATTACATGCAAAATAATTACTTGGAACATAGACAATGTTAGGTGTAAAAAGAAAGCTTGCTTGATGTCTAAGATTTTGAGTGGAATTGGGAGGCCCCTGAACATTAGGAAGTCCTCTATACATCTAATTTTCTAAACTTTGGAAGGGATTTCCACCTATCATCATTGTGAAATACGGGAAGGCTATTCTCATCTGGTTGTTATAACCCTAAATTGCACCAGACATGATTACCTGGCATCAGGCCATCTCATTTGACTTCTTTGTCAATCCACTACTAAACAACTTCTTAGAAAAACACTATTTTTGAAGGCATATGTGCCCTGCTCCACTACTGCATGCGTGTGTATGCTGGCTGACCCACTACAGCCCGCGTATACCTAAAAAGCACAAAAAAATGGAAAGTTGCAGACGAAACACACAGTTTTGTGTAAGTTAACTAAACCGACTGACCATCCATAGTCGGTCACTCGACCAAATACCTAGCCCTTTCTAGCCTATAATTGAAGGGGTAGGGGTCCCATTTGGAAGGAGGAAAATCATAGCAAAGAAACTATACCCGATTTAGTATTCCCCTTGCCCCAACCTTTTGCAACTATTATGTGAAGGAAGCATATACAGAATTAATTGGAGAATAGTTGAAGAGGAGCCCAGGACCAGATTCAAGGAGCACTGGTTGATCTCACCATTGTAAGGTTACTTTTGTGAGATTAATAAAAGAAGTACTTTTCCCGTCTCGCCATATGAGATTGTCAATATTTAAATTTGATTGTATTTTGATAGAATCTCTAACCCATTAGTTTATAGGTTATATTCATGTGGAGTTCTTTGTTTGTCTTTTATGAATGCAGGTCAGCATTGGGAGGAGAGATGCAGTCAAGGAGTGACCAAGCGTTAAAGGGATCGACATCAAACACGGAAACTAAGGTACTGTAACCGGATCTCTTTAGCCTTGTATTTGCATATGAGTAATGGGAGTTATGTTTGGGATGTTGGTAAAAAGTAGGAGACTTTAGGTCATTTCTGCATGCATGATAAAACCCTCAATGCTAGTCTGTAGGAGGGATTTCCCACCCACAACAAAATTGGCGATTGTACTGGGGAATCTCTAGCGTTTTCTAGGGATACTTATTGGGTATTTCAGAATTTGTTTATTACCTTTTTTCTAAGTTTTTGCAAGAGTCTGAGCTTGTAGGGATTCTGGTTTTCCATACCAGTACCCCCTGCATGATTGCTTGATTGTTTAATTTTCAACCCAGAAATTTACAGAGGTATATGCGGCCTACAGAAGCCTTGCCCGCGTATACACGTTCCCTACCTTTAGACATCCCACATATATCCGTTGGGCTGCTGAAGTGTTAGTTGTGTGCTTAAGTCCAGAATTTTTTTCTTTTGGAGGCAGTCATCCTCTTTCCCTGTCAGGAGTGATCGTTCTCATGGGTTTCCTAGATTTGGTCATAGTCTCTATGTTACAGTCTATAGCATAGGAATAGCCTCATATTAGCTTTGTTTGGTCAAAAGTTTCCTTGCATTTTCTTTGCCAAAGTTATGTTCTCTGTCTCTAAGGGACTCTAGTTTTCAGTACCAGTGCTCCCTGCCTAGGAGGGATTGTGTTTTTCAATTTTTTTTAGCATTTACAGAGCTATATGCGCTCTGCAATAGATTTTCATGCGTGCATATGCACGTTGCCTTTGGACAGCACGCGTATATATGCTAGCTGCTGTGGTGACAATCATGTATCTGTGTTGGGGAGATCTTTTGACAGAGAGAGGCAGTCATCCTCTTACCTGTCAAAAGCCAGTCTTTTTAGGGGTCTTTTTGGTATCTTCCCTAGTCTCTGTGATCATAGTTGGTAGCCTAGGTTTGACCATAGCATAGTTTTCTTTTCATCAAATAGATTTCTTGAATTTTCTATAGTAGAGTCTTAGACAAATCTGTGAGTTTTTTTTTTAGATCAACCCTTTTTTAGTTTTTTGTCAAGTGACTCCCTGCGATCCGCAGTAGGGCCAGAAGTTATTTTTGGTTTATGTTTTGTCTTCACGTTATATTTTTTTCTTTCTTTACAAGAAAGAAAAGGAATCCATTTTTCAATTCTAGTATTTTAAAGCATGTTGAAAATTTGTACTTCTTGGTTTGGTTAAAGAGTTGGTTGCTTGCATTAATCAATAGGAAAAAGATTTTTTTCATACTTTCTTGGTTGATTGACTTAGGACAATAAGTAGCTCGTATTAGAGAAAAATCTTGTTTGATTTTTCAGTTAAAATATATTAGAAAGAAAAAGTTTGAAAAGTTGGTTTAAAAAAATTTTAAAAAGAGAAAATTTGAATTTGTCAAGAAGAAATTATTTTATTTTTAGCTTGTTGTTTATCTTCTCTTTCGTCTCTCAAAACATCACTAGTTTCACTTTCATAACCTTTGACTTAAGACAAGCCCATAAAAATTAACGATTAATTAAAATCAACTAGGATTTATGTTTTGTAGGGTACATCAACTAGTCTAGGCTAGAGCCTTGATTTAGGATTGGAGAGGAAACTCTTAAAGGCTGAAAAACAAACATAAGACTCTGTGCTAGGGAGTGTTCAAATTTCAGTATTGTAAAAGTTATCTGGGACCCCCCTCTAACATAGGGGCTAAACATAAGGTCACGTAAGGAAAGGTAGCAGAGATAACCTCTCCAAAGCCAAACCAAATGTAGTGGGGAACGCATATAGAGGGCTTCTCTTGGGATTTCGTTGATTGCATTTTCCATGGAGCTTCATGGGTCTCGAATCCGTTCGAGGTCCTCAATTGTCTTCTGGAACACTTGATTTTGATACCCTTGATAGGTTTCGGGCTTGATACCCTGCTCAGTGCAGTCCACCTGACTGTCGACTGTACCCGCCTGGTGACTGTTTGCGCGCTGGCAACCTAGTTGCCTATCTTTTTAGTGACTTACACAGGTGACTGCGGGGGTATACTGCGGTACCTAGGACAAACATTGGGCCATGCTTTGAAGATTATACCCGGAGGGTGCTTTCGTATTCGAGTTTCACTTGCACCAGTAAGTTTCTCTAGTGTTGGTTGTTGTAATTGTTCTTCCAACTAGTTAGTGACTGCTTGTTTTATCTCATAAGTACCTTTTAGTGTGTGTTGGTTTTCAAACGATTATATATTTCCCTAGTGATTCTTTGATCTTATCACATAGTGGAGGATCAGGAGTTTCGTCGGTCGCAAATGCTTCTAGGCCTACCGCCAGTTGACCTCGAACCCGCCCACCCCGCCACCGCTAAGGCGAAAATTAGACCAGCAAGGGTCTTTTGAGACAACCAGGTTACAGAAAAATATGCCCAACCCACCTTCGAGAGAAGAAATTTCATTTCTTGAGGTACCAATCATTTATGACCTTGGAGTAGAGGCTCTTGGTCCTTACAACCCTCCCATCACTGATTTATCGGCGCCCATCGTCATATAGGTTCTACCTTACGAGCATCTGGTAGTGTCACCAGCAACAATGGAAGCACAGTCTACCACTTCTTCAGGGGATACTGATATTTCCTTCACGACTGTCACTACTGAGGGTGTTCCACCTCCTAACCAACCATCATCGGTCTGGGATAGCATGGTATTGACTGCTTCTACCTCGAGCAACAATCTGATTCCATCTATGGCGGTGATCATTGCTCCATTTCCTCAGAACACAACAGGCTCTCCTTTCTCATACGGGATGCATGGCTTCAGTACGAGTACTATACTTTCCTCATCCACTCTACAAACTTTGGGTCTGGGGGTAGGGAGTTCCAATGCTCCTCTGCAAGGATCTATTGGGGGCACTACTTCTCCCTTTATCTCTTTCCCTTACGGCGGGGGTCATATACCCCCTTCATCCCCCTCGCTCAGCGGTGTTCCTCAACACTCTGTTGGGCCTAACATAAACTTGTTTGGAGCAGGTAGTCAATCACTCCCTCCTTATAATATGTCGGTTAGTTCGACACCTTTCTCTTTATTTGGTGCATTTGGTAACAATGCTTTCTCTTCAGTTTTCATTTCAGCTGGGGGCAACCTCGGTTATGGACAACCACATCTTGTACAGGGTACTATTCCTACACAGGGGGCACACTTAGGAATTCCTTCCTCACAAGGATATTGGAATCCATGGCAGGGACCAGTCCCCTTGCCAGGAATGTCGATCGAGGGAAACCCTTTCCATATCTCATGGAACCCCTGGCAAGGCCCAACGCCTATGCTCACCAGATCGGCAGGGGGCAACCCCTCCCAAAATCCTTGGAATGTGACACAAGCTCAACCCTTTATGTCTTATTATGGGAACCAACAGATGATATATCAACAAGTGCCCAATCCATACAATGGTCATGGTCATGGTTATTACCAGAGCCCTGGCCAGCAACCTAACTTTTCCTGGCAACCTGGTGCCAGTCAAACCCCAGGCTCCTTTTTCCTCAGCAACAACCCACAACCCAAACTATTGTTTCTGGAAACCCTGCACTTGCCAGATTTGACAAGGCTCTTAAATGACTCCATCTGTCACGATCCAAGTTGGCCTTCCATGCTGACCAAGTTTCCTTCAGACATTCCAAATTTTGAGGCCAAGCCTAATGAATATCCTAGTGATCACGTGACTACCTTCCACTTATGGTGCTCGACCAACTCGTTAAGAGACGACTCCGTTCAGTTGCGATTGTTTCAACGCACTCCCATAGGGAGTGTTACGAAATGGTACATTGAGCTCGACTTCTCACGATACTCTTCCTTCAGTGAATTTGCAATGGATTTCCTAAACCATTTCCAATTACCTGAGAGATACGACGTTGGCACCGAATTGCTAACCAATTTCGAGCAGACAAAAGCAGACCATATCTAAGATCATATTCGAGAATGGAGACGCCGAAAGAGTTTGATCAAAGTGCTAGTCCCACCATCATTCCTGCTAGAGTGGTTCCTTAAGTCTTTGGTACCCCAGTTATCTAAAGACGTCGCAACGTCCGGAGTGTTTTCTGAGGAAGATGCAATAATGAGAGTGCAACAGCTAGAGCTAATTTACTCTCAATCTAGTTTACTCTATGATATTTTTCTAGATGCACCAAGGTCAATCCTTGACAAAACCAGGAAAAGGTTTGGACCACATGTTGATGGAATTATTGGTTCAGTACAAACCAAGCCCGCTGATCCACTGACAAATCAATTACAACAATTGTCGATACAACAAACAGCGGCCAGCCAAACCACTAGTTCGACTGCTCCCCCTGCCCAAAAGTCGGATGTACACAGTGTGCAAACAACCAACCCAAAGGCCACCCAGTAGCCTGATGGAAATAAAACACAATAGAAAAAGGGTAAGGGGGACAAGAAACCCACCAATAATGTTGGCAGGGGCGACACTGAAAATAATAAGTCAAAGTGTCCTTGTAATATTTGCAAGGAATACCACCCGACCCATCAGTGCCCTCGGCTTGTGGAGGCCCAGAAGTTGTTGGCACAGCACTAGCCTGTCGTGTTAACGAACCTATTCCCGCACGGGAAAAATCTAACTCAAGCCTCCTCGAATGCGGAAGGGGGAAGTCAAGGACCCCCTCCGTCTTCAAGTAATCCTTTGTCCACAAATGTCTATATGATGAAAGGTGATGCTAATAGAGTAACTAGAGAACATGATTATGGAAATTCAGGCACCTCTGAGAAAGGTAAAGAAGTCAAAAACCCACCTCTTCCCCTTTATATTGAGAAGACGTTGGGCGAAACAATGACACGCATCCCTAAAGGTGAGTTCAAGAAATCTTCTTACAATCCAAATGCAAGGGCCACCCAGAACTACTCTATGGTGGAGGATTTATCACAAACCCCTTGTGCGATGTCTGCTTTGGAAGTCCTCCAGAGTTTCCCTTCCTAGAGAAAGGCCCTGTTAGCTACCCTAGGCTCTACCAAGACTTGTAATCTAAGAACGATCATGCTTGATACCTCCGACTTAAAACCTTGTCTTCCTTACCACATCGCTTTTCAGATAGTAGTGGCTTATAACATGAAAACGTTTACCCGAAATATTTTTTGTACAATGGTGGATGAGGGTGCCTCGACATGTGTGATGTATTTGGTGTGTTGGAAGTCCATCGGCCAACTCGTTTTGTCTCCATCACCTACTCTACTTGTAGATTTTGATGATCGTTCTTTCCGACCACATGGGATCATCTCCTCTTTCCCCGTGTAGTTGGGGGGAAAAACCATGTGTGTCAAAGTTGAAGTGGTCGATGCATCCCTCAACTACAATATTTTGTTAGGAAGGAGTTAGACCTACGTTATGCAAGAAGTGGTCACGACAGTGTTCTGGGTCTTGTTGTCTCCTCACGAAGGCTGAGTTGTGACCATTGATCAGTTATCCTTCTCATGTCCTGGCCCTTCATCGGGAGTCTCCACGGTCCCGATGATTGATAACCCCCAGCCTGGCATCGTCAATATAGGGGTTGGTCTGTGCCCATCATTGATGGGTACTTTTGATTACCCACCTTCGACCGGCAATGTCCATTATATGATGGTTGTCCCCAGCCCACCTCGAGCTAAAAAATTTCAAATCTCGTCATTTCACACGACGTACTTTCATGATCCGTGGACCCTTCCTTCCCCGTCCACTACGATGGAAGGGACAGAGCACCATGGCATGGCCATGCCTTTGTCCATAGAAAAATTTGCATACTTGATCATTCAACGAGCTTCTACTGACCCCGATCCAACTCTAGCACGAGAGTTAAATATGGTGCTCGAGCCTATTTGGGCTCATGGTTCCCTTGCTGATACAGATTATTTACACTTAGTCTTGCCTTCAGAAGAAGTGATTATTGAGACAATGACTAGTCCAAACAGACCCTGGTATGATCTTCATCATAGATCCTACTTCCTCCCAGAGTTAAGACGAATTGAAGCAGGACAATTCACTCTGACCATGAATGGAGATAAAGATTGTCCTATCAATACTTTGGCAACACACACAGATTACACTAAAGGAAATATGACCACAATAGCCAAGACGATACCTATTAACATCTCCAGAACCCCTGGCGTCGTGGAGAATATCCTCGTCGGAGGGGACTGCTCCCCTAAGGAAATTCAAATATACACATATTTATTTAAAGAATTTCGCGAAGTCTTTGCCTGGTATTATGAGGAAATGTCAGGCATAGACCCAAGAATTGTTGAACATGAAATCACGAATTATCCTGATGTCAAGCCAGTCCAGCAGAAGCTTCGTCTGGTCAATCCTAGGAAAGAAGCAGCCATCAAGGCTGAAGTAGAGAAACTACTTAAATCTGGTTTCATCTACCCCATCCAATTAACTCAATGGGTGTCGAATCCTGTGCCAGACAATAAAAAATAGGGTATGATTTGCATATGCACGGACTTCCATGATCTAAACAAGGCCTGCAGAAATGATAATTTCCCCATGTCATTTGTTGACCAGATAATCGATGAATGCGCAGGATGCGAGGCCTTTTCGTTCATGGATAGTTTTTCAGGATACAATCAGATACAAATCAAACCCGAAGACCAACACAAAGTTGCTTTCATCTATCCATGGGGTACATTCACTTATCGTAAGATGCCTTTTGGTATGAAAAATGTTGGAGATACGTTTCAGCGAGCCATGTCTTTTTATTTCCACAACCTCAAACACATACACGAGGCTTACCTTGATGATTTAGCGTCATGATCTTGCAAGAGATTTGATCATCCGAAACACATCCGACTTATCCTTGAGTGGTGTCTCTACTACCGAATCCACTTGAATCCAAACAAGTGTAGTTTTTGTGTCACATCAGGTCGTCTGTTAGGTTTCATTGTTTCAACAATAGGGATCATGGTCGATCCTCTCAAGGTTGAGGAAATAGTTCAATTGCCTCCCCCATGCACCATACCTCAACTTCAGAGTTTGCAGGGAAAAGCGAATTTTCTACGGTGTTTCATCGCAAACTATGCCAAGATCACAAAGGGTTTTATGCGTTTATTGAAGAAGGACGTTCCTTTTCATTGGGACAAATCTGCTCAACGCTCTTTCACAGCATTGAAAAGCGCCCTCATATCAATCCCTCTACTTCGGCCACCCAATTATAATAAATATTTCATATTATACTTGGTCATTACAAAGTCGACCATCGGTATGGCCTTAGTTCAGGAGGATGATTTACTCTCAGAATACGTGATTTATTACCTGATTCGAGGCCTAGTTGGACCGGAACTCAATTATTCCCATATCGAAAAACTTGTGTTGGCATCAGTTCATGCTATCCAACGGTTCCGTCATTATATTTTGTTTCACAAGACCACCATCATTTTCATCGTGAATCCATTTCAATACGTATTGACACGATGAGTCATCAACGGAAAAATCAGTAGATGGATACTCATCCTCCAGGAATTTAACTTGGAATTCGTTTTGGTGAAATCCAAAAAGTCGATGGTCTTCGCGGAACTCATATCGGAACTTTCGGTCGAATCAGGTGATGTTATACCCGACGAGTCGCCTATCAAAGGAGACATGTTTTTGATCGCTTCTTCTGACCCCTGGTATGGATATCTACTTGGATACCTCTATACTTTGAAGTGTCTCGCCTCAGCTTCTCATGATGAGTGTCTCCATATACGCCATCAGGCTAAGAATTATCTCATACTCGAGGACACGTTGTATTGTCGAGGTGTATAATGCATCCTTCGTCGATGTCTCACTCATGAAGAAGCGAAAATCATGCTTAACGATTGCCACACTGGAGCATGTGGCGGTCATTTGTCTGGGTTGGCAACAGCCCAAAATATTCTACAAGTCAGTTACTTATGGCCGACATTAATCAAATATTGTGTTGAATCAGTCAAGAAGTTCCACCCGTGTGAGATCTTCTCTCAGAAGATGAGGGCACACCCTGCTCCCATGTTTCCCGTTACTACCGTTGGTCCCTTCACTAAATGGGGGATTGATTACACTACATGCAACCCCCCTTCAGCAAGGGGGCACCACTATATCATCATAGAAGTAGACTACTTCACCAAGTGGGTAAGAAAGTCGCTCTCATTTTGTTCAACCAGATAATCGCAAGGTTCGGCGTCTCGAGAGAGATTGTCACTGACCATGGTAGTCACTTTCAAAACAAAATGATGACTGAGTTAACATCAAATCTTGGGTTGAGGCAAGAACATTCATCACCTTATTACCCCCAAGCGAATGGTCAGGTGGAAGCTCTAAATAAATCTCTTAAAACCATTCTACAGCGAATGATCAATTCGGCCAAGTCAAATTGGCATTTGATGTTATATTCGGCATTATGGGCTTACCGAATGTCTATTAAGACTACAACCGGTTTCTCACCTTTTCAAATCATTTACAGGATGGAAGCAATCTTGCCTATAGAATGCCAGATCCCATCATTAAAGTTGGCAGTACAGTTATTTCCAGATACTTCACCACTTGAAGAATGGTTACTATACCTCTAACAACTCAATGAACAATGTCGTGACGCGGCCTTGTCTAACAAGGCTCACAAACAAAAATTCAAGTGTCAGTATGATCGGTCCGTTCGTCCTCAGATTTTCTCTGAAGACAACCTTGTTCTGGTCTATGACCAAGATAAGGACCCCCTGGGGGCAGGCAAGTTCAAACCCATGTGGTTCGAACCTTTCATCATGAAAGAAGTACTACAAAAGGGCACTTATCGTCTGGTGGACTTTGAGGGAAATTGTTTTGCGGAGCCTAGAAATGGGCTCTACCTCAAGAATTATTACTCATAGGTGGGTCGCCTTGGGTGACTTTTTGTAATATATGTATAGTCTTTTTACTATTACTTTTTGGGTTTTGGGTTTTATGGACATGTCATTTTTTGATGTCATATTCTTCATTATGGAAGATGTCAAGTGAATCACAGGTGTTCGTTGGATTCGCGGACGGCGCTAGCCGACACACTTGGAGGCTTGCCTCCACAGCTTGGGTAATTTTCACACCTAAGGGCCATTTTCTATCTTCAGGAGGTATATGTTTAGGTGACACCACAAACAATGTCGTCAAATATAGCACAATTATTGACTTACTTCATGATGCTTTGTCACTTGGTATCTCTCACTTCCAGGTCTATTTAGATGCTCAGTTGGTCGTGTCTCGGTTAAATGGAGTCTACTGTGTTCATGACCCTACTCTACACCGACGATTCCTTAGGGTACGTCTCTTAGAACGAAGCTTTGATTATATTACATATTTTCATATTCCTATGAGATTAAATCAAGTTACAGATACTCTAGCTAATCAAATATTAGATTGGCATCTTGCACACATATAAGAAAGACACACACATTCACATGTAAATACATTTGTAAAATAGATGTAATCCATAAGACATAAAAAGACATAAAAATCCATATATAATATCAGAGTACATGGGTGGGTGCAAGTTCCTCAAAAATACATCCAGTAGAAAGTCATGGGGCTTATGCCCTCAAAAATATACAAGTAGTGCCCTCGGCACGTAAGCTATCTATCCTAACTAAGGATGGGGTCTATTTGCGTTGTTATAATGATCAACGGTGTTTTTCAAACACCGAAAAAGCTGGACCCACGTCTGTGGTGCCCCCACTACATGAGGTTGCATGGATGGTGGTAGATCCTCGATCTCTACCATGGGGACTATGCGAGTAAGTGAGGTAAAGTTCCTCTCTACCCATCTCAAAACTCTCTCAGCCTCACCGGCTGGAGGTCCCCCTACTGCTACTGGTCCACCAGCTGCAGCTATTCCTGCCTCTGGTCGAGGACGTCGCATGTTCCTCGCGAAGTCCGTTGGACGCACT
>SNQJ01S0009679.1:40264-52934 GCA_010110895.2 Picea sitchensis
AATTAATGTAAAAGATAATTAATCTGGTTAATATTAATTATATTATAAGTTAGTGAGGTCGGCCCTGTTGTGCCAATAGACACTTTTGTTGGCAGGTCCAGGTTAGTATAAGTAAAGGTAAATTCCCCATTGAGGAATCATATCTTTCATGTGAGTTTGGAAATTTCAGCAAGTACATCCTCTTGGAAAAAGTGTGCACCTTTCTTGGGCGCTAGTCTTCTAGGGTTTGAGCACCCTCTTGTGTGCTAGGTCTTATTGGTGGTGAAGGTCTTTCTCTTGAAGAATATAACAAAGGATTTGGCTGGGTTTTCTTCCCTTGTTGAGATGGGTTTCCCAGGATACTTCTTGTGTTCTTGTGCATGGTGTTTCTTCTTGTGATCTTGGTTGCTGCAACATTAATGGTTATGGTTAAATGCTAAAAATGGAATGAACTTCATGTTTAACCTTGCTTATTGAAAAATCAACAATGACAAAGTGAACCTAGTCCTTACATGTGAATCCCACAAGCATAAACCTCATACACATTGCACACATGAGGTTAAGGTCAACTTGTGTTTCCCATGGTGTGCACAAACCCCATAGGCACTAAAGGAAGTAGTTGAATCCAAAGGGCAAAGATCTGTTAAAGAGGTTAATTTGGCAGAGGGCATTGAAATCCAATACATACTTGCCAAAGGCCACAACAAGTTGGCTTTTGCAGCCTTGTTTGGCATGAAGACTCCATACAATAGCTTTTGTATAAGGAATGAGCTTGTGCAAATTGAAGACACCATACAACATAAATTACCCTATTCACATAGCTATGTTATTGGATAAGGTTGTTTTCCTTAGTCATGGTACTTTACATGACTTATTATTATGCATTAAGGCCTTAGAGAATTACTACAAGAATATAGGTCAATAATCCTTTGGGAAACCACTTAAGGACCTTGCTCTTTAGTAATATTGCACTTCCAACAATTTAAGCAAACCATGTACAAAGAAAGTTAGGACAACTAATATATCAGGTATACACTATCTTGGTCAAGATAAGTATTGTCGAGCATGACATTGGGGTTGCACCCAACCTATCACTAATTATATGGTTACATCTGCCAAATGGTCGCCTCCTGTGTATCCCACATGTTAAATGTCCATGACCCATGCAAAACCTAGCCATATGATCTGCCATGAGTTGACTTGCCAATGTGGCACCGCCATGTACTCCAAAAAGTTGTGCCATACGTTGCAAGGGTGAAATAGTCCACAGTGTCACGTTGCACCCAACGACATCATCATTTCCCATAGTATCTTTAGTTTCATTAGTATGCTCAATTCCCTCGTCTCCTTCATATGGCATTGATATTTGATGGGCAAATAAGTCGATACCATTATGCTCATTTTCTTACATTGATTTTGATTTGGAAAAGCTAGAGGCTCAACGATAACTTTGTGCTTATTAGGCAGCAACATTGTCATCATAGTTTGGGAGCTCCACACTAACCACTCACAATTTTCAACCTCAGACGCTTGCAAATTCCATATCAATCACTCACAAATTCCACACCGGTTGCTTACAAATGTCCAAGGTATTTATGTTACGAGAACATTATAATTGTAAATCTAATATACTAATGCTTTTCCATGGGAGAAGGCGATCCCAGAATATTACGTGTACCATTCTTGATTTTGTAAACTCCCAGTGATGGTTAAGATCGTAAAGTTCCATTGAGTAACTCTGCAGAGTGCCCTTGGGCTTTTGAGTTTTCCTTCCACTACCCATTCCCTGTATTTATTACCACCTTACAATGAACCTATCAAACTATTATAAATTGAATATAGTTTATCAATATGCAGAAGAAAACACTTCCGAAAGAAGCTACATGTCATGGACATATCAAAATGGTAAAATTAAATAACAGACCACCAATATAATTATAATGTGTCAATTTAATCATGCACAACACACACTATGCTAAATTTGTCAACTTAGTCAACTTTATTATAATTTAGTCAGCTTTGTCAACTCAGTCATGCACAACACACACTTTGTTATACTGCACTATGGTTAGGCGTACAGGGATCCAAATTCATGCACAACACACACTTTGTTAGACTGCACTATGGTTAGGCGTGTACAGGGATCCAAATTCTTCACTGTGCAGTATCCTTGGATTTCAACGATTACACCCTCTTTGCCAGGCAGGTCATGAACTTCACTGTGCAGTATCCTTGGATTTCAATGATTACACCCTCTTTGCCAGGCAGGTCATGAACTTCCAATATTTTGACGGGAGTTTTAGTCTCCATTTTGAATTGCTATGATAATACCAGATGGAAAAGGCTCGTAGACTACTTTTAAAATATCAGATAGATAATTTTCTTTTATCAATTTTTAAATTGCTTAGCTTTCAGTTTCAATAGACAGAGAAACTTTACAACTCAAACGCAGTGATCCAAGTATCAACATGAAATCCCGATGCTCACAAAAGCCCTAGGAATAGTTGCCAATAACTTTTTGACTCTTCAGCCCCCAATACATTTTTATCTCTTCGAGATTCATTTCTAAACGATCAATCACTTATTTTTAAGAGCTTTTGAAATTTCTACTACAGTTAGGATTGCAACAATTTCAAACTACATTTACAGCACGTAGGAAACCATTTACTATTCAGCAAAAACAATTTCAAAGAATAAAAAGCACATCAATACTACTAACAATACGATAGTTCATTGCTAAAACTTGGCTTGCATTGCTTAAAGCCAATAGCTAACAAAGACATGTATATACATTATAAATAGAATAGCAAATTTGGAACATCTTTCAAAGCAATCCTAATCAGTAAAACCTTCTCCAGGCATTTAACTTTTATATTCATGATCAGACAGCCAAGGTAGCAATATCTCCACGATCACATGGTTAATGCTTGCACTGATGAACTCGTGGTGGGATTTTACTTCATAGAAAGGGTTCACCCACGTCTAGATTCCTTTTCTGAACACGAAAAAACACCAATATTTTCCTTCCCTTTTCTTGGAAAAGAAAACCAAGATACATCAATATGACCATTCCTTCACTCCATACGAGCCATTGTCAAGCGATGCCTAATGTTAAGATATACATATAGATATAGAGAGATGTTACTGACATCAGATTAATTGACCTGCTCCTATCTAGCAAATTATGGCAATGTCATGGTTGTGAAGGGTGTGTCAAAACACACCATTACTGAGTTGTATCAATAGTCATTGTAGTGAACCTCCATAGACTAAGCAGTCAAATCGCTGCACGAAAGGGGTCCCTTGTCTCACAAAGGAGATCTCATGCATCAATTTTCAGCTATGACCTTAAATTAAATTATTATTATTATTCAAGAAATATTTCTATGGGTGGAAATCAGAATCCACAAAATACTCACTATATTAAACTCTAATTGACTTAACTCTGCACCTCAGCTTTTACACTTGCCTGCCTGCAGCATTCTTTCATGTAATATGTCCACATTTTCTTTCTTATTAATTTGCAACAAAACATCAATGATTAACCTTTGAAGACATAAGAACAAAGGGGCTTTGTATAGTTGAATTGAATACGGGTGTTGGTGTTGTGCCAGAGTTGTGGTGCCAAAATAGATTTGCACTGAAGGTTTTGTTGCAGCTCTATGCCAAAATCAAGTCCTGTGCCAAAAGCACTTTGGGACTGGAGTATTAGAAATGCGCCAGTTTCAGCTTCATGCGCCAACCTCAAATATGGCACGTCTTCACCAGAACAATTATACCCACATACCATAACTTATAACTGAATTCTGTTCAGTGAATCCCAATTGATTGTGGTTAGAACCTGGAGGCTTTTGAACATGGATCACATGATGTCATTTGTATAAGTTGGATCATAACGGAAACAAAATTGATGCAATAATTCTTCCCACTCATGTATGAAGAAATTTTATAATGAACAAAAGTTTTTGCTTGCTTGTCACTTGTGATTATATGTTTGATGGAGAATGGTTGTCTGAGTGCATGTAAAATATTTCCTCTTGATCTATGCCACATAATTGATAATGTGTATGGATTCCTATGATTTTAAATCTCTTTGCAATAATCTTCTCCGGTTCACACCCTTGGTGGAATACTTCAGGTGAGACTCCATCTTTTGGATGGTGATATGCCAGTATCCACTCCGCCAAAATCCAGGCTACAGCCTACAACTATTGTTGTCATTGCATCAAACCCATGTACAAAAGTATAGCCAACAGTTGGTTCCACTGCAGGGACCCAAAACTTTAACATGTAGAAAATATGAAGTAGAATCTAAAAGAGGCAGAGATTGAAGAATGTTTCGAGGGAAAAATTAGAGAGTTCTCCCAAAAAAGAGTCAAGAATTACAAGGGTCAATCCTAAAAAATTGAGAGAGCACTATATTTCTTCAGATCTCCATGAAATTTTATTTTGTATGAGAACAAAGTGTCAAAAAACTAAAAGTAAACCTCCATGGTGTCTGTTATGTATAGAATTAATCACTGCCAGCTAAAAGACTTCTATTTCATCACAGCCTTAGTATTGGTCAATGGCAGATACCCATAAGACTAATTTCTAGAAACGAAATTTCCCATTATATACACATCTAGCCTGGTAATCAAAGTCTTCATGATATTCTTGATTACATAAACAACTCATCAAATATAAGAACATTGTTCATATCTATCTAATTTACTTGTCCTCCAGTTAACATCACCAGATTTTCCCAGAAGTACTTAGTCCATAGTTATTCTTGCACCAAATTCTCCTAGCTGTCTAACTTGAAATTATTCAGGAATAACACAAAAATGCAATATACATGCTGCTTCACAAAATAATGGGATGCATTCTTAAGAATAATCATGTTGTAAACCAAGAAGTCGCACCAATTCCATTTCATGATACATGACTTTGTACTATGCTATCAGTTAACCAAGGCTTCAGCATGGTAATCACAGTCTTCATGACATTCTTGATTTCATAAACAACTCATCAAATATAAGAACATTGTTCACATCTATCTACTTTACTTGTCCTCCAGTTAACATCACCAGATTTTCCCAGAAGTACTTAGTCCATGGCCATTCTCGCACCAAGTTCTCCTAGCAGTCGAACTTGAAATTATTCATGAATAATACAAAAAAGCAATATACATGCTGCTTCACAAAACAATGGATGCATTCTTAAGAATAATCATGTTGTAAACCAAGAAGTCACATCAATTCCATTTCATGATACATGACTTTTTACTATGCTATCAGTTAACCGAGGCTTCAGCATGTAACCAAACAATATAATCCAGAGTGCTTTCCTATTGTTTAGAGTTTCTATATAAATAAAATCTACAGTTCAACTATTTTCTACTTTTCTCAAAAAACCATCTTATCTTTCAAGGAACCTAAGTGCTATCATAAGCATCCAGAAATGGTGTGCAATTAAATTATCAAAATGCCCTGCATTAGTAACTTGACTAGAGAAACTGAAAACGGGTTTTGATGAAGGAATGATGAGGAGAATTCAATAAAGAGACACATGCATTGTCTGCAATGTAGGATATCAAGATGGTACAAAGATAGGCTTAATAATAAAAAGGGCTAGCATAAAACAGAGTTGACCTTGTATTCAACAGAGATGAAGTGTTGCCCAACTATATAAAAGGAATAATAATGAAAACACTGCCAAAAGACATTCTAAGATGGTAGGCAAGAAAAACGAGCTGAAGGCATCGACACAGAAAGCAAAATGCACATGCACAGCAGACATCAATCATAAACAAGAGGAATATAGTGAGAAAGATAAATTGCATTCGAGTATTATACAAAATTAGGAATTTCTATTCTCACGCTTAGGTTCCATCCATGCAGCAAAGAAGAGAATATAAAAATGAACCAACATTCATTAAGTCCTAAACCAGGTACAACGATCTTTGATTTATGGGCAAGTAAGAAATCATACAAAGAATGGGTATAGCAGCCTTTAAACCTCTCCTAACTTACGCCAACTAAACTTATTAGTAGATCAAACATTCACTGCACAGAAAGTTCCTCTGTGGTCTGCCCTTCGGCCTCACCCTCGGGTAAAGTTTCGAGGTCTGTATGATCACCCACTTCATTTTCTTCTGGGATATCCTGAGAAATAACATCTCCAGCATCAGCGTGTACAGATTCCATGGTTGAATTCTTTTCTGAAGAAGATGAAATCGCATTGCCTTCAGAAGCATTATCAGTCTCAGATGTGGTTTCATGATCTACAGTTGAATTATCCTCAGACTTTGCTTCATCTTGATCCAATGAAGTAAGGCCTTTGGCGTCTTCTGACATTGCATTGTGGGACCCTCCTACCTCACCCTCTGCTGCACCTTGGTCTACAGAAGAAACAGGCTCAGTGTTATCCGACTTTGTCTGACCAGTCAGTTCTGTCCTGTTCTTTGATTCTGAAGTTGCAGAATCATGAAACTCATTCAGTGACTCTGCCTGAGTTTCATGTTTGGCTGTTGCATTCTCTTCCATGCGAATTTCATGTTCTTCCACAATAATCACTTCTTTGCTCTTTTCTTCTTGTTTCTTGCCGTCTACTTCTGCATTCGAATCCTGAACAGAATCACTAAGAGCGGCATTGGCTTCCTGACTCTTTTCTTCCTGTTTCTTGCCTTCTTTCTCTGTATTTGGATCAACAACAGGAACATCCTTACTGCCATCCATACTGCTAATCTCATTCTGTTTAGGAACAACTTCCTCAATCTTGATTGTATCGGAAGACGTTTCCTCAGCATTTTCTCCTTGAGAACTGAGACTTGAGGCAGCAGTGTCATTTTTTTCATGAACTATTTTGCGTAGCTCGACAGACTCTGTAGAATTCTTTTCCATGTCCTCTCCACCAGTAGCAAGAGGATGATCCAATCCATGTTCAATTTCAGTCTGGTTTTCAGCATTTGTGTCTTCAAGACTTTGCTCATTGTTGTGCTCTTTATCTTTAGATTCCGAGATTTCCTCCTCGCTCTCATTATGTTCAGTCTGATTTTCAGCATTTTTGTCTTCAAGACTTTGCTCGTTGTTGTGCTCTTTATCTTTTGACTCTGGGATTTCATCCTCGCTCTCATTATGTTCATCTTTAGCATCTGTGGCTTCCTCTGTACCCCCATTTTCCTGTTTCGTATGCATAAAATTGGCTCCCACATCGCCATTTTGCTCCTCTTCCTCTGCCTCTGACTCTTTTCCTTCTTCATTATTCATAGCATTCTCTCTAATCTTTTCATGCTCCTCCTGGCTCTCTTCTTCAGTCTTCTCATCCTCGTGACGATCTAGCTCATCATCACCACCACCATGATCTTCATTACTGTTTTCCTCCAACTTATCATGCCGATCCACGGTCTCCTCTTCCTCCTTTGTATTTCCTTCATCCTTCACCACATCCACAGTATCACCGACATCCTGAGGGATTTCAACTTTCCCTTTACGCCCCAAAATATCACTGTTCCATCCACTGCCACCGTCATCACTGCTCTCGACCTTCACATTCGCCTGTTTTTCATATGCCTGCTTCTTATCATGAGAATGCTTAACCTGATACAGCAACCATATGCTCACAGCAACCAGTAAGGCTATCTGAAACACATGCTTGACCTTGAATCCCTTGGATCTCGGATACCGGTTAGATGCCTGCCTAAACATGGTATCAATAGCTCAAATTCTTCAATGCAAAAACCCAACTTGCAGCAGAACAATCACAATAAACTCAAAATGTCTTCAAAGTTTTAAGCATATCAATGCCCAAAATCATCGAATGCATAAACCCAACTTGGAGCAGATCAATCACAACAAAATTCTCTCAAGACGCATTCGAAGTCTTTACCATGTGGGGTTTACAGATCCTTACAGAATACACTCAAAACTGCAGATTCGGACTAGTACATTGTTGAAACAATCCCAGTGCAATAACCAAACCAAATGAATATCCACCATCAATATCTTCCCATCGATCTCTTCAACAACCTGGAACACATACAAATTTCAAGACCAACTCTGCCTAAGAAAAAAGCAACCCCAATCAAAACAAAGCTCAAAGAGGGTTTTAAAACCTTCTAGGAATAAGCAAAAATTTAGAGATTTGAAACTAAAACCCGGTACGGCCGATCCCAAATAAAACCCTCAAGAGGCTATTTCAGCAATTAAGCGTGTCAGATCCTTGCGGGACTAACATCACCGGCATACAAATTTAACAGCGTTTGTAGCAAACAACTCCGATGACTCCACTACAGAAACATTCAGCAAATGGGCTCTAGATAAAGCAAAATATAAAGATTTTTACAAGTTATGATTACTAAATCAGTGTAAGATCTAGAAACGTACAATGTGGGGACTTCACTACCGAACTCACTCCTCCAAGCACGATTTGAACAGCTTTTTGCGCAAAATCGCCCGTTGCTTCATCAGCAAAACCCTAAAAGTCCGGGACGTAAAGCCATCGCTTAGGGTAACAGGAATCCTTGAGAATGTTGAGTCAAATTTCCTCCGCTGCTACTGCTTCACTTCTTGGGTTTGCCGATGTCCTTGCAAGCTGAATTTAAGTTCATTTAATAGCTTAGTTTGAGGCACGAATACAACATATCCAATAAAAATATTTGATTATAGTTTTCTTTTGGTTATTCTTCCTTCCCAAAAAAAAATTAAGTTCATTTAATAGTTAGTTTGAGGCACGAATACAACATATCCAATAAAAATATTCGATTATAGTTTTCTTTTGGTTATTCTTCCTTCCCAAAAAAAATTTCATTGTTTGGGCCCAGCTAACTGATTGTAGAGTAGGAAATGAGAGGGCAAAATACAGATTTGGTCCTCCATTATTAGCGGACTTGTGCATCGTTGGCTCTCTAACATGACAGTTGGTTTTGATATGCTGATGTAACAGCATCCTTTACCCCCACATGCAAAGTGTCGGTGACATGCACAGTGTCTGTGTTTTACGTTATGGAATTTCTCTCCATGTGATGTGATGTGATGTTTACTATTATCTGTGAAGTATTATCATATATGGGATAACTATGGTTAGAGTTTTACCAAACTTCATGTATCATCTTTGTAATGGTTAAGAACATGTGTTTTTTTTAAGAGGTTACAAGTTTAAATCTAGAGGGGGTAGGGTATGTATATTTTAGTAGACTTTATCAGTGAAATCGTTGAGTAGGGTATGTATATTTTAGTAGATTTTATCAGTCAAATAGTTGAGTAGAGAGTCTCATATACCAATTTGATGTCTCGCTTAACCGTGATCTTCAAAATAGATTATTATTATTATTATTATTATTATATAGTCAAGAGTTAGAGTATGTATATTTTAGTAGACTTTATTAGTCAAAAGAAAATTATTTATTTTATAAGATTATTTTTATTGTTGTATGTTAAATAGTTTATGAATTGGTTTTTTTTTCTATCACTTAAAATAACAAGAAAATAAATATGAAATTTTCATTTGAAATCTAGTCAGAATTATTTGGATGAATGAAATTGCATATATCAATCTTTAACTTTGAAAATTAGGTAGTAGTAAAGGTATTTTAGAGTGATGGATCCATTTTTACATTAAAAGCGAAGATTTCAACAATTCAAATTGTAATGTCAACAAAGATTTTATTATCGGATTGTGGTGATGACAAACTAAAAATAAATAAAAAATCGTAGAACATTTAGCCTTCTTCACTCTTTTTTATCTCACTTAAGCTTTATCTACAGAGCATTTAATGCTCAATATGTTGGGTTTTAATGTTTAGATTCTTATTGATCACCTTATTTAGATCCCTTGATGATGGGTGGAGTGTCCACTCAAAATGTTGGGATGTTTCTAAACTCCAACATACTTTATATCCAGAAACTTTACTACAACTTTGCCACATAGTCCATGTTTCACATGACAATCTAAGTTTCACTACCATACTTATTTATATGCTCATTTGTACCCCAATTACACCAACGAAGATCCAACTTAAACTCGGATCTATCAAGCACCAAGAGAGATCCAATTTCTTAAGTTGTAAATTTTTTATTATTATTTCATTCCATGTCAAGTTTTACATGGTGCATGTAATTGTTTTTTTTTAATTGAGTCCACTTTAATCTTTTTTTAATATAGTGTTATATAACATAACACTAACGCCTCAACATCTCCTCCATATTGGGTTGTGGAACACCTCACTACTCTCGATGCAATAAAATTCATGTAGATTTGCAATGCATTTCATGATATTTGTCTCTTCATATTTATTGTTATTCTATTATTAGTCCACAAAAGAGGGAATTTTTTTAGCCATTTTTTGGATGAAATTCAATCATATAACTTCATTTGAAAAAACATGGCCAAGGTTTATAATGTTCCACTGACCAATGTATAATGTCTTATATTTTGAAAATTAAAAACATAATTTTTTTATTTGTGGAAATAGGGTAATCCAGCATCATAATTGGAGGATTCCTTTGAGGTCATTAATATTGTGTAGGGAGTGGCAACAAATCTACGAGTTGGAAAACTTTTTAAAATACCAAAAAGTCATGGCTTCCATATGTCCAGAGGTTGATAAGTGTTGGTAGAATGCACATGCAATCTTAATGGATGAGGTAGAAGAGGTTGATCCAATGGTTAAGTCAGAAGTTGGGTGTAGCATTTAGAGGCGATTTCTTGGACTTGGTGTTGCCATTGCCCTCATTTGCCCTATTGTAATCTAAGGGATTACATTGGAATCTAGTTACCAAATTAAGCAAAGAACCATATATATAGTGTATCTGTCTATTTATCTTCTATTTATCTACACATATAGATGAAGAGAGTACAAGTAATCATAGAGTTATGAATTAGTAGCTTTTATTATATCCTTGATTCTATATATGTACAATGCTAAATTGATGCATATTCATACTATGATACAAAAGGGGAGGTAGTTATAACTGTTGGAACTACTTTAGTTGTCTGGTTAATTAAACCAGTAGGTTGATTGACTCAGCTACAAGTTGAATTTTTATATTAGATACTTACAACATCTCCCCCAACCTCAAATTATTCTTCATCTTTAAGAAGTGAGGAGATGGATGCAAAATTACAAAAATATAAATTGTGTTAAAAAAATTCTCTAGTATCAAGTGTCTAGTTGGATGTTGCCTATTCCTATTTTATTATAGTGAAGTGGGTGGTTGGTTAACAAGTGGACTTAGGTGGAAGAACATATCAATTGGTGCCATTGGTTGAGGCTCGGGTTGTTCCAATTGCCATTTTTTAATCTTCCTTGCAACTTCTATATAGTTCTGATAGATGTGAGGTGCAATGGTTTTTAACTTATCTTCATAACTTTCCCCTTCTTTCAATGCTTGTTTTGCATCTATGTTTGCATGCAATTATGTTAAGTGTTGTCCTCTTCCTTGCAATCTAAACAATCATCGTATTATTCTTCAGTTGGGTCTACACAACAAGTACTGGAATGAAACAAGAAGAAACATGATTATAGTGAAGTGGGTGCTTGGTTAACAAGTGGACTTAGGTGGAAGAACATATCAATTGGTGCCATTGGTTGAGGCTCTGGTTGCTCCAATTGCCATTTTTTCATCTTCCTTGCAACTTCTATATAGTTCTGATAGATGTGAGTTGCAATGGTTTTTAACTTATCTCCATAACTTTCCCCTTCTTTCAATGCTTGCTTTGCAACTATGTTTGCATGTAATTATGTTAAGTGTTGTCCTCTTCCTTGCAATCTAAACAATCATCGTATTATTCTTCAGTTGGGTCTACACAACAAGTACTAGAATGAAACAAGAAGAAAGAAAGGCATAACATAGTTTCTTTTGATTTATTTAATAGATAGAATCATTATTATTATGAAACAACGATCCCTATTTAAAGTTGTATCATTGTAGGCATAGTTGATTCCTTGTCATCTTTAGGGTTTTTTTATGTGATTTTTTTATTTAAGGTTATTTATCTATTGTCTACTAGTTTTTATTTCCATTGATGTTATTGTTGCTGTGATTTGTTTTTTCCTTAATCCAGTAAAAAAAAAAAAAAAAAAATTTAAAAATGTTAGATTTGGTGTAATCTACAAAGGGATTAATTTTGTTTATCTTCTATTATGGTGTATGAAGTATGATTCGTAGCTGTAACAGAGGAGACTGCTTCGAAAAGGTTGAGCTCACTGCCCTAGCAGCTCTGCGCCCTCTCGCTGCCTTCTGTGGCCTCCCTCCCTGCCTGGCAGCCCCTGCTGCTGGGCCTCCTCGATCTCGGCCCCCTCAGGGCTGCCCCCATCCCTTCCTTTCGATTCCCCTCTCCCCTTCCTGTTCAAAAGGCTGCTCCAGCAGGAATAGAGTGCTGTGCTCAGGCATGTCGCCCCCAGGGGGTTTGGACCCCTCGCCCCCTCCTCCGGAAGTGACTGCGTTCAAAGCTCTGATCGATTTGAACTCTAAGCGACAACCTTCAGCCAGCCAGCAGAAGTTCGTTAAGAGGATGAATACCATTCCAACGGTAGCCCTCCCCGAAGCAGAAACATGCAAAGCAGCGATAAATCTTGCCGAGAAAGGTCTTATAGGCCAGTTCACGGGCCTCTGGCCCTCGCCTAAGTCGGTAGAGGAATGGATCAAAAGGAACTGGACCCCGTTAATCAATGAAGGAATCAAGAGCTACTTCGTAGGCAAAGGATTCT
>SNQJ01S0009679.1:67492-84849 GCA_010110895.2 Picea sitchensis
TCATATTCAGAGAACCACTCCCTGTGAGGAGTCATATGGTATGACGCACCTGAGTCGATCAACCATACATCACGGTCTGCATGTGTACTTGTAGATGCCAGGTAAACATCACCTCCTTCTTCAGTGGAGGTTCTCGCCTCTGTGGAAGAGGTACTATCAGATCCATTTGGTTTTTCAACCTTCTTAGACTTGCAATCTTTCTTATAATGCCCTATTTTACCACACTTCCAGCATTTCCTCAAATATTTTCCTGGAGACTTAGATCTACCTATTGATTTAGATCTCCACCCTAAAGGCTTACCAGGGTTCCTATCTTGGGTACACCCTCTTACAAATAAAGCATCTGTGCTGTGACCATCCATGCTTTTTCGCCTTGTCTCTTCAGATAACAAGGATGCAACTACATCCTCATACTTCAATGTAGATTGAGTGGTACTACCTATTGCTACAACCAGATTATCCCAAGAGTCTGTCAAAGAACATAACAAAGTAATACTCTTATCTTCTTCTGCAACCGTAATATTAACAGAGACAAGTTGACTTACCGAAGTATTAAAGGCATTTAGATGTTCTGCCACATAATCTCCATCTTCCATCCTAAGATGATACAACTTCTTTCGAAGAAGCAACTTGTTTACCAGGGACTTTGATTGATACAAATTCCCCAACTTATCCCATAGTTCCTTGGCTGTAGATTCTCCCGAGACATTCAGCAAAACCAAATTTACCAGGCAAAGTCGAATAGTACTCCTTTCTCTTCTCTCCAACTTCTCCCAATCTTCCTTTGACATACCAGTAGGTGGTGTACTGGTAGGTTGTGTACCAATAACCTGTGTGCTAGTAGACGGTGTACTAGTAGGCTGTGTACTAGGATCCACAACGATCCATTGTTCTTTTTCTACAAGAAGGTCCTCCATCTTCAACTTCCATAGCTCAAAGTTTTTACCGTTGAACTTCTCTATCTCGATTCTAGAAGAACTCACCATTCCTCTTTCTGCACTCAAATCACCACTGCAAAATCTCCCACTAAACCCAGGTTTATCACAGACCCAAGATAAACTTGATCTATCAAGACCGAGCCAAACCCTCAACAACAAAGGCGTCCCTATAAAGCCAAAAATGAGCTCTGATACTACATGTGAGTTTTAAACCTGTGAAGTAAAGCAATGCATATAGATTCTTAAGCAAAACATAATTTAATCAATGGCTCATTCACATAGTACACAAAGATTTATACCGGAAACCCTCAACCGGGAAAACCTTTCTTATATTCATTATATCAAATTTCACCATTCACTATACAATATATATACAATGTTTTTAGGTATTCTGTAGATACCAAAACCCTAATCCCTTAATCTGGGATTAAGTTACAAAACCGCCCCCTAAAAAAAAATTCGGGGCGCTGCCCCGGGCTACCGCCCGTTGCTGAACGTTGCGCGTAACCCGTGGGGGGGCATACCTGCCCCCCCCTAGGAAAGCGCCCGATGCACACGACACAAACAGAGCACTAGTACGAGGGATCATCAAACGCAATTGTCATATCTGATGCGCCCACACACACACACACATGCAAAGAATTTAACACATACCCAACAACGATGAGTGCAGTTAAATCCCCCCGCCGCCAACCTCCCCCTCCGTCATTACACTATGCCTAAAATTTAATCCGGAAAGGAGTTAGTGCGTTGGGATAGTCAGGGGAGTTTAATGTCACACCAGGCTTGTCCCTCCGGAGCTGGTACAATGAAGCAAGGAAACATCACCTCAGCATTCATGGCACCCCAAACTGTCAATTCTCTTGGACTCATCATACATGTAATCTCTTGGTGCGATTCTTATCTCCTGTGTTTTCCCTTGGCTCTTCATTTTCCACCTACAATCTCAATCCGAGGGAGCCGAACCTTTGTTAATTTTCTTTCCCCCTCGTTCAACTTCTTCCCCAATTCCTCCCCCAGTGGTGTCGATGCCATGCCTCATGAGAGGGGAAATCCCAAACATGGGTCGGTCTACTACATTCTGTAGGTCGACACCGACGCAGAGGCCCACCCTCTCTTTCTCCCAATCCTGGTAGCAACTATGTTATCCATCCTTACTCTGACCAAAGCTGACACGATGATGCCTAACCTAGGCCCCAATTTCCCGACCCTGAGATAAATTATGGTGGTTGTATAGTGGAGGAGGAGATTCCTCCTAATTGGGAGGAGGACATCACGGAGCAGACAACACCAACTGACACTGCCATCCCTTTGAATTATTTTGATATTGCTATGGGAGGTTGTGTGGTGGAGGAGGAAATCCCTCTACAGAAGCATGGCGACTTTATGCAAGGAGCAGCTCTAAATGTCAGCGGATCACACAATGAAGCCATCGATATTGATTTGGATGACTATTGGGTCGAGGAGGAGACCCATATGAAGCATCATACAGGTGAGCCAACCCATCCAGCCTTGGCAAGCCATGATTTTCCCAATCCTCGCAGATTTATGGAGGACCATTTAAATCTGATCTTTGTGATGAGACGAGATATGGCTGACCAACTCCACAGCCAGCGTGCCCTCAGTAGATGCCTAGAAGAGAGCCTTTCAAGCAAGCCTGCGAAGAGTCATTTCCCAACATGTTTCCAGTCGTTTTCCTTCACCGTCCACCATGATGGAAGTCTAGGTTCGCCTCAAGTTTAGTTTTTTTACTGTTATGTTATCAGTCTTAGTTAGGATGCATTTACAATCAACTTATGTTGTAGACAAAATATGGTATATTGGCTTGCCTATGAACATTGCAAGCCACTTGTTCTAGTTTCCATGCATGTGGCAGAACAAGTGGCGGGTTTTGACGTATGTTTGGAAATGTATCGTTTTTTTGACGTTTTAAGGTAATACAAACTTTTTTATTTACAAAAAATATTCTAAAATGAAAGAACATTCTTCATACATATTATCTCATTCTAAAAAATAAAAACTATGATAAAATTCTTCAATTCCAAACCAATAAAGTACACCTAGGTTATCAACTGAATGATTGTACTAGTCAAGTTATGAAGTTATGTTCTTGATATCCAAATTCTGAAAAATTTGCAAGCACTAATAAAGGCAAATATTTAGAAATATTATAATCTTTTAAATTATTGATAAAATTTAAACCATCCTTCAAAGTTATCATTAACATAGATGTATTGAAATATTGAGATGAATAATAAAAAGCTGAGGTTATCTCTCTCTATATATATAACATAAAAAATATCGTAATTTTATTAAAAAATTTATATTTTGGATATGATTTTCAACATTCATAAGCCCTCTCAAGGATAGCATGGCTGGCAGCATTTATCACATTTGTTTTCTTAACAAAACTATTATATCCTATCAATATTCAACCTTCAATTTTTCACCTAATTGTGACTACATACCAAGTGAAATATTCATCGATGATAGGTCAACAACTTTACTTAAAGATGCTTCACTTCCAGTGCATTCATACAAGCATATATTTTATAGACCCACATTCCAGTATTCCAACATATGCTATATATCAAATCTGTTATAACAACATTTTCCTGTAAAAAGTAGGGTCTTTGTATTCTAACAAGATTTGCCGATCGGCATACCTGCTGCAACAAATATGTTTTATGTTTAAGAGTTGATATTTCAGGGAACAAAAAGGGTGTATGATTTTTTGCAAAAGTGAAACATCCTTTTTCCAGTCAAGAACTAAGTACTTTGGGTTTGGTTTAGTCGAGAACTAAGTACTTTAAGTTAGGTTTAGTCAATTTTGTAAGTATTAGCCACTTCCCAATTTCCATATAATAAAAGATATTAAAGCTAATAAGAATTCACCATTATTTATGCAATTCTTGACTAAACTAATAATTTAGCATTATTGAAGTACCTTGTCGGATGTAACTCTTGCCTTAGTCTGTCCATTTCAACGTGTAAAGCAGGGACCTGTTGAACTTCTGCATGATCTCTCTGTAGCTCCACGGTGAGTTGTTGCACTTGGCATGTAGTACAAATCCTTTGGGCAGATTTAGGGGCGTCTTCCAAGACTGGAAGATTCAATAGTGAAAACCATGGCTGTGCAATCTCTGTTATTGGAGCGCGATCTTCAAGTTTTACTATTTATTCCAGGCTGCATATAAATCCAGGGCAAGACTTTTACTGATTATTCTAAGGTGTGACCCCATTTACCATAATGCTAAAGAAGTTGCACCGTGAGGAGAAAGTATCAAGCAGACACAGTCCAACGCAGACTAAGACCCTAAATTGATAATGTAGTGTAGGAGGTTTCTGCTACAAGGAGACAATTAGAGGAATCTCTTTTTGTCAAAAAAAAAAACTGGAATTTCTCACTAAGAAGATGCCCCAATCTATAATCCAAGGCAGTGCATTTTGCTTCTTAACAAGGTCATTTTCACACCAACATCTCAGACCTTCCTCGATAGTTGTGTCTCTCCAAGAATTTCTAACAACTAGAGAATTTTCCACCTCATGCCATACATGAAGAGTGTATGGACACGGCATTATTAGATGACAGTTTTTTCCCTCACTTTGCTTACATAAATTGCATCTCCCAAGACCCTAATTATTTATCTTATGAATATTATCCCAAGTAATAGATTCATTATTGAGTAACAACCACATGGAAATTTTAGATTTTGAAGGGCATTTAAATTTCCACAATATCATCCACCACCACACCTGATCACCCACATCCTCCCTTGATCTTAACACTTTATGTATTGCCTTTGGGGTGTATGCTCTTGAAGGATTCTTTGACCAAATTAAACTATCCTCCTCATCTCCTATCCTTACCATATCCTTGCATCCAATCCTCTAAAACCAATCATACATGCATTCATCCTTTCTTGCCTCCAAATAGTGATATGTTCCTAATCTGTTATATGGTGGAGCTTAAATATACCCCTCATTCTCAAGTGTTGAATCATATTTTCATGTAACGTGAACTCCTCTCCACATCCCACTGAGGGATCCTCTCCCACTCTAAGTTTGTTCCCTTTTCCAACTTTCCAAACTATCCACTTACCAATAACTAGGAAGGATAAAAGCACTACCTTCCACATAATTGGAAAATGTGAATATTTTTCACAAGCCTTCTAATCCACTCCTCAATAGTATCATGCTTTATTTACTTCTCAATGACCACTTGATACCATAATCCCTTGCCCAAATTGGGCCTCACTTTTGGTTGATAGTGCTTTTGAAAAAAAAGAGAGGTTTTTCAATCCCCACCCCACTCCCCCAACTTCTTTGGTACTGCCAACCTTTGTCACTTCACCAGGGGTATACCCCTCTTCTCCCTACTCACTTACCATGATAAGTTTTAGCTAATCTGTTTGATCACCTCTAATACACCCTTTGGAACCTAAGATAAATACATGTAATAAACTTGAATTGCCCCAATAACTAATTTTACCAATACAAGCATTCCCCCTCAAGAAAGCCATTGATTGCACCAGATATAAATTCTATTTTCCACATTTTGAATCAACCAAGACAAATCTTTCTTCTGGTAATCATTTGGGTTGAGTAAATATTTCAAACCCTCTTCTAGTTCAATTTGATTATAAGGAAAAAATTGAGAGAAATATAATCTATCTTCTTTAGAAATACCTTTAAAGGAAACAATGGATTTACTTACATTAATCATTATCCAATGGTAGTGCAATAAAAATCAATGATATCCTTTAACTTGATATCATCTCTCCATAACCCATCATAGAAAATCAGGATATCATCAACAAATAAAAGATGTGTCAAATAAAAAGAGTTACCAACTTTAATTCCTTTAAAATCCCTAGATCCTTTTTCCTCCATCAAAGCACTGATCAAGCCTTCAAAAACATTTAAAAATAGGAAGGGGGAGGGTGGACATCTCTGCCTCAACCCTCTTTTGGGACTAAAGAAGGTAGTAGCTACTATGTTCGTCAACATTGAAAAAGTAACTAAAGTAACACAATACATGACCCAACTTACAAAAGGAACACAAAATCCTAAAAGAATTAACATCAACCTCAAGTATAACCAACTAACCCTATCATATGCCTTGGATAAATCAACCTTTCCCACCATTGCTTTGAGATTTCTAGTTTTTATGGTATGAAGACCCTATTTAGCCACTCGATTGGCCTCATGAATCTGCCCGCTTTCAAGAAAGGCAAAATGTTCACTAGATATAGAGTTGGAAAGAAATCTTTTAACCCTTCTTGTGATTACCTTTGCAAATATCTTGTATATGCAATTACATAGAGATATGGGCATATATTCTTCAAAAGAGGCGGGATTGTTCATTTTAGGTATTAGAGATATAAATGTGGCATTGTAGGTTGATGATATTCTTCCCGATGTTCTAGATTCCTCAATTACCCTCAACATATCTCCCTCAAGTATGCCATATGGGCCTAGGAAAAATTCAACTAGGCACCCATTAGGACCAACACTTAAATCGTGTTTTTTAAAGCTATGTAGTACTACTTATCATTCTTCTCTTAACACCTCCTCCATTAAATTGACATTGACTTCACCACTTACTTACAAAGTTGGGGAAAAAGTTGTCATTTTTACCAATTCAACAATAGTATCCCTTGTACCTACTTTATATATACCTTCAAAGTGTTCAACTCAATATCTTGCAATACCTTCAAAACTAGTGGCCGTCGAACCATCATTTCTCAAGAACTTCCAAACTATATTATTATTTTTCCTATAATTAGTATATTGATGATTTTTTTTTATAATTTTCATCACCTTTTGAGAGCCAAAGTGCTATACTCTTCAGCCTCCAAGCTTCTTCTTTTTCTACCAAATTTTTTCTCCTCCTCTCTTCCAGAATAACCACCTCAACTTTAGATTCCTCAGTGAGACAACCATCCCCTTCATTGTTGTACACATATTATAACTTAGCTTTAACTTCAATTAAGGACTTTTTGTATTAATCTTTCTTCTCATGAGCCCACCCAATAGTTGTTTTTTTAACCTTTTTAAGATTGGATTCAAACTAAATTATAGTTTATTCCCTCAAAGACACATCATAAGGAACCCAAATATCTTTAACCAAGTTTATGAATGCCTCCTCAACTAACCAATCATGATTGAATTTGAAGGGGTGGGTAGTCTTCTACCTATTGAAGCCAACTCATGAATCACTAGAAAATTCTATAAATTTCCTCTATAACTCACCCACTTTCTAACCCTAATAGTATCCTCAATCAAAAGGCTCAAATATAAAAAAAACCATCTAATATTTTTTCTAACCTTTAATGCCCTACCCTTTTATTTCTCCAAGTATGTTTTATCTTAATTTGATCTATGTTAAAAGAACCTACATCATCAAATGAGCTCAAAAATAAATATGTGAGGGGATCCACTTGGGAAGCAATCCCCCAAACTTCTAAACATCTGAATGAAAATTTTAGATCCCCCCCAATAATATTATTTCTTTGACCTATCCAATCCCATCTAAAAACCTTCTCCGAATACTCAACTCTATTTATGTAAGGGCCATAAATGTTCAACAAATTGGCCTCTTTACCAAAGTCCTAGGTGTAAAATATAATTCCTAAGGCTTATTCAAAAGATAAATAGTTAGTAAGAGACAAATATTTGATCCTCCATCAAGTAATAAGACCCCCAGAACTACCCCTTGAATCAATGTACACCAACTCCCATCCCCCCAAAAAACAATTCAAGGTCTAATAATCCCCCCCCCCTCTTGGCAATCATAATTTTATGTTTAAAATGACATTTTACCTTCACAACCCTTTCGAGGGATAGTTTCTTAGAGGAATTTCCCAACCCTCTATAGTTGAAGCAAAGAAAAATCATTTGCAACCTTCCCTAGGGGTATATCTTGCTCTAAGAACCTCATCTAAAGAAATTTGTTTTCCAACCATATCCTCATTTATTTCCCTCTCCTAATCCTTTGAAATATACTATATTATACCCTTCCACACTCACATTAACATATTTCCCTCATTCCACCCTATCCCACCTTCAATCTCCCCATCAAAAGCTAGAGATCCCTATTTTATAGGCCCCGGGTTATATCTACTTGGACCTTCCCTCTCTACAACAATAGTGTTATTAGATTCAAAATTATCCATACTTTCAACAAAAGTAAGCCCTTCCCCCAAAGCCATAGGTTTTTGTAGTCTTCCTAAATGTGGTGAACCAAGCCTGTTCACCAGGTAAATACCCAATGTAGGTAGAACAACATGTTATAATCCATAAAGGATAATATATTAAATAATAATGTATATGAATATGAGATGATGAGATACAATAAGAATGAGGGCCTTATATACCCACACATGGGTGCCCTTTCATAAAGAGACACAACCTTTCATTGGGAAGGTGTCTCTTCATTAATTATTCATTAACTATTATAATGTATTTATATTTATTATTATATATTATGTTCATAACATTGCCTTCCCCTTAAAAATGCTTTGTCCTCAAAGAATACTTATGGAAGATGATGCAGGAGCATCGCTCACTCATCAAGCGAGCCAGCGTGTGGAGTAGGGAAAGACAGCTGGATAGCGCCAGCACCAAATTTTGAAACACTTTGAAACTGTTGCGCAAGACATTAATGTATTGATGTGATGAAGCACACTTTGTATATTGTAAATGGACCTTGAGCCTTTAAGCTCTCGTCCTAAGTAGATAGGAAGACATTTATTAGTTTTAATGCTGTTAGATAGGAATTTATTGTAGATTTGATAGTTGTAGAATTCGAGAGGGAAAACGGAATATAGGCACCCTCCTTTGTACATTGAGATTCATTCAAGGAGCAAGAGAAGAGCAGAGCAGAGAACTGGTGAAGAACACCCATGTACAGATTGAATTAATAGAAGGAAGTCTTTGATTCACTTTCATGGTTTGTGTTGTTTCTCTGTGTTGATATTATGCTCATGGTTGTTTGCTTTCTGTCATGCATTTGCTTTGATATGCTGTGTATGTGAGGTCATAGTTGAATTGAAATCTGTGAGAGAGGAGAGAATGAGTTTCAATTGTTTCTCTGTTTCAGCCAGGAGATTCCTACATAGAGTGCAGTCAAATTCATCTGCATAGAGTGCGTTGATGAGGCTCAATAGATAAACTCTTATTCTCATCTGTCCATAGTTGAATTGGGTTATTCGAGTCGTGCAGGATAAGTGCAGGCCGAGGTTGGAGTCTCAGTGGGAAGTCTGAGTAAAGGAAGGCAGGGATTCCTGTTGCTGAAAGTGCATAGAGTCTAGAAGGCCCAACGCTTAGAGAGTGATTGGACGTCGAGCGCAAGGAGTGCGCCAACCTTCAGTGGAAGGAGTGGGAGAAAATCAAGCTCAGGAGGGATAGTTCCTTTCTGTTACGGCGGGAACAAACCCAGGAGAGATCCAAACAGGAAGAGCTTTGAAGCAGAGGAGATCTTCAAGGCCGGGAATCAAAGCCCATCGGGGTTCGAAGTTCGGCGGTTGATGAGGTGAGGCGCAGACTCATTGAAATCGCGAGTCGCGATTTCCCGAGTTTCTCGGAGCCGTTGATCTCCACAGGACAGGTGGCGTGAGATCCTGGGAGATCGGGGTTCGATGTTTGGGTTTTCAACATTAAGAAAACTTTGCATCGTGGATTCGTGATCCGCGAAATCCCGACGGTGACGTGGCAGTGTGGGACCACGAGACTTAGTGGAGTACAGGTGGAGCTATACCAGAGTTCGAAGGCAGAAGGCCCAAGTCCATACGTGTGTCAGAGATCGGCACATCAGGTGTCGGGGATTGCCGGTTCAAGTTGTTGACATCGTGGATAGCGATTTCCCGATAGGGAAATCCCCGACGGAAGTGGAAAGCGTTGACCCGTTGACCCATCGGGGTTCGGGGTTTTGAATTGCACGAGAATCGTATATGCGTGTTTCGTGATATCACGAAACCCGATCCTCCAAGCAGTGAAGGGAAGATCACCGAAGCAGTACTGTGGGTTGAGGGAACTCCTGAGAGGAGTTGAAAGAGTCTTTGACTCTTCAGGCCATGTGAAAGAAGGTCCTGGTGAGAGCGGGTTGGACCGTGAGGGTTGCGACTTCGCACCAAGTGGTATCAGAGCGGGAGAAGAGTTCTCTTTGTTCCGGTAGCAGAGAGAAGCAGATTTCACCATGCCGCCTAGAAGAGAAAGGCAGTCACCTGATCGAGAAGACAGGGACGCCCGAAGAAGGGGTAGGTCGGCAGGAAACCCAGAGATGGAACGACAAATGAGAGATCTCCGAGCAAGGCTCGAGGAGATGGAGACTGCGTAGAGACGCGGAGCTGGTGCAGTAGAGTTCAGTGATTCCGAGGTGAAGGAGGAAGCTGGACACGATGTAGAAGAGGTCTCAGCAGAGGACGCCTCGACCGAACGATTGATAAGAGCTATCGCTAGGATGAGCTCAAAGACAAAAATGAACATTCCCGTCTATGAGGAGAGTCTAAATGCAGAAGAGTTGCTGGATTGGATCCGAGCACTCGATACCTGCTTCGATTATGAAGATATCAAAGAGGACAAGAAGGTAAGGCACGCTGTTACTAAGTTGAAAGGACATACAGCCTTATGGTGGGATGAGTTGCAGGTGGATAGGCGTTGCAAAGGAAAACAGAAAATTAAGAGCTGGGACAGGATGATCGCGAAGATGAAAGCGAAGTTCATCCCCAGAGATTATCAGATCACTTTGTTCAGGCGAATGCAGAACCTGAGACAGAAGCTGATGAGGGTGAAAGAGTACACCGAAGAGTTTTACAGACTTAATATCAGAGCAGGTCATCGGGAGAGCGATGATGAGAAGGTGGCAAGATACCTGAATGGTTTAAGATATGACATTCAGGATGAGTTAAGCATGCTAACCATCAGGACGGTGGAAGATGCTTACCAGATGGCTCTGAAAGCTGAGGAGAAGCTGAGCCGCAAGCAAGGTCAGCGAGGGCGAGGCAGGAGTCAGCCAAGAGGCAAGGCAGTTTCCCAAGAAAGAACCCAGAAGACCAAGGAGGAGTGGAAGAGACCTCAGGGTAAGGTTGAAAGAGGTGGAACCTCACAACAGAGGCAGCCACAAACTGAACAGAGGCAACAATATGATGAGCCGAGGAGGCAGCATACAGAGCAGGGTGGCGGTTATGCTGACGTGAATGCTATTCCTCGTACTCGAGGTAGAGGAAGAGGTCGTGGAGGAATCATCACATGCTTTACGTGTGGAAAAGACGAACATAAAGCCGTTGACTGTCCAGATAGGAAAATGGACAGAAATGAAGCTCACATCACTAAAGCGCAGAAGCGTGATGATGGGACAGAAGATGCAGACAACGGAAGGTCGCTTGGGATGCATAAGATTCTTTTGACACCTGAGAAAGAGGTGGACAGCTCAATACAAAGGAGCAGACTGTTCAGAACGGCTTGCACAACCAAGGACAGGAAATGCAAGGTCATAGTTGACAGTGGGAGCATCGATAATCTCGTTTCAACCGAGATGGTGGAAAAACTGGAGCTGGAGACAACTAAGCACCCGAGTCCATATAAAGTCTCATGGCTACAAAAAGGACACCGGGTAAGTGTCACTAAACAATGCTTAGTTAAATTCAAAATTGGGAATTACCATGATGAGATTCTGTGTGACATCATTCCCATGGACGTATGTCATATATTGCTGGGTAGACCATGGCAGTATGACATAAATGTTGTTCATGACGGAAGGATGAACACATATACCTTGGAGAAGGATGGGAGAACACACAGATTGCTTCCGATAAAGGATAAGGAAGTGAAGCCGGAAGTGAGAAACATGATACTTCTTATGAGTGGGAAGGAGCTTCTCATAGAGATGGAGAAGAACGAAGATCCACAATTCTTTGTTGTCAGAAAGCTGAGAATTGTCCTAACAAGCACAAGAGTGGACGACTTTCCAGACGAGATTCAGGAACTGTTGGGAGAGTTCGATGACATCATCATGGATGAACTACCTCATTCGTTGCCACCGATGAGGAGTGTGAGTCACCATGTTGACCTCATACTGGGGGCAAGTTTGCCGAATAAGGAAGCGTACAGGTTGACACCTCAAGAGAACGAGGAGGTCAAAAGGTAGGTACAGGATCTGCAGGACAAAGGACTGGTCAGAGAGAGTCTGAGTCCGTGTGTTGTTCTGACAGTACTAAGTCCGAAAAAGGATGGAGGCTGGAGAATGTGTACAGACTCCAGGGCGATAAACAAAATCACCATTAGATACAGATTTCCACTGCCGAGAATGGATGAATTGATGGATTGCCTAAGTGGGGGAAATTATTTTTCAAAGATTGATCTCAAGAGCGGATACCATCAGATTCGGATGAGAGAGGGAGATGAATGGAAGACAACATTTAAAACAAACGAGGGTTTGTACGAATGGCTGGTCATGCTGTTTGGCTTGACAAACGCGCCGAGCACATTCATGAGACTTATGCATGAAGTCCTGAGGGAATTCATCGATAAATTCATCGTCGTATATCTGGACGACATATTGATTTTCAGCAAGACAAAGGATGAACACTTGAGACACTTGGCCATTGTGATGAGGAAGCTACAACAGGAGAAACTGCTGATCAATTTGAAGAAGTGCTCTTTCATGCAGACAGAACTCATTTATTTGGGTTTTTTAATCTCGGCGAATGAATTGAAGATGGATCCTGAGAAAGTGGAAGTAATCAGGAATTGGCCATCGCCGAGGAATGTTTTTGAGGTAAGGAGTTTTCATGGTTTGGCTAGTTTCTATAGGAAATTCATTCAGAATTTTAGTGGAATTAGCACAACAATGATGGCCACAGTGAAGAAGCGGCACAAAGTTTTTCATTGGACAACAAAGGCTGAAAAGAGCTTCAATCTGTTGAAGCGAAAGATCACAGAGCAACCAATTCTGGTGTTGCCTGAGTTTCAGAAAACATTTCGAGTGAGATGTGATGCTAGTGGGTATGCTGTTGGAGGGGTCCTGAGTCAAGATGACAGACCTGTTGCATATTACAGCGAGAAGCTGGATGATGCAAAACTGAAATACTCCACCTATGATAAAGAGTTCTATGCTATCATACAGGCATTGAAGAAGTGGAGGCATTACTTGATACCCAAGGAATTTGTTTTGTATAGCGACAATCATGCATTGCAGTTTTTAAGTCAACAGGATAAGTTGAACCAGAAGCATGCAAAATGGGTAGAGTACATGCAAAATTTCACATTTGTGATAAAACACATTTCCAGAACTGCTAACAAAGTGGCTGATGCTTTGAGCAGGAAATGTTTGCTGTTGCAGGAGTTCAGAGTCAAGACGCTGGGTTTTGAAAATCTGAAGGATATGTATGCCGGAGATGCAGACTTCAGTGAAGCATATGAAGCAGCCGAGA
Organism: Picea sitchensis; assembly: GCA_010110895.2. NCBI lineage: Eukaryota > Viridiplantae > Streptophyta > Pinopsida > Pinales > Pinaceae > Picea > Picea sitchensis. The sequence goes on from SNQJ01S0009679.1 coordinate 80,865, forward strand.
ATCTAGTTCTCAGGGATCGGAGTCCGTGGATAGATTACCTGATCCAGGATGGATTGCTGTTTAAAGGCAATCAGCTGTGCATTCCAAATTGCTCCATGAGGGAGAATTTGGTGAAGGAAAAGCATAGCGGTGGATTAGCAGGTCATTTTGGACATGATAAAACGTTCGCAAAGCTGAGGGAATCGTATTATTGGCCAGGCATGCGAGCATATGTAAAGAGGTTTTTTGACAGGTGTTGGATATGTCAACACGCGAAGGGCCGAAAGCAGAACACAGGGTTCTATCAGCCATTGTCCATACCTGAAAGGCCATGGGAAGCTATTAGCATGGATTTTGTTCTGGGGTTGCCAAGAACGCAGAGAGGTGTTGATTCCATCTTTGTCATGGTGGATAGGTTTTCGAACATGGCACATTTTATCCCGTGTCAGAAGACCAGCGATGCGACCCACATCACAAACTTATTTTTTAAAGAGATTGTGCGACTGCATGGATTGCCGAGAAGCATAGTCTCGGATCGGGATACAAAATTTATAGGTCATTTCTGGAGGATGCTATGGAAAAAGTTGGGAACTAATCTGGCATTTAGTTCATCTTACCATCCTCAGACGGATGGGCAGACAGAGGTAGTCAACAGAAGTCTGGGAGATCTGTTGAGAAGTCTGGTGACAGACCACCATAGCAGTTGGGACCAGATATTGCCACAGGCAGAATTTGCATACAACGATTCGGTGAATCGGAGTACAGGAAGAAGCCCATTCCAGATTTTGTATGGGACATAGCCGAGGGGAGTTTCTGAGCTCAGGGAGTCAGGACAGGCTGAAACTAGCAGCGCTCGTGCTGAAGAATTCGCTGAAGCGATGGAAGAACTTCACACGAAGGTGAAGTAGCGACTGATGGATGCAAATCAGGAGTATAAGCGCAGAGCCAATCAGCGAAAGAGACAACTTCAGTTTGAAGTTGGGGACATGGTTCTGGCGCACTTAAGGAAGGAAAGGTTCCCGAGGGGAACATATAACAAGCTCAAGATGAAGAAAATCGGACCGTGCAGAGTCCTGAAGAAATTCGGGGAGAATGCATATGAGATTGAGCTGCCGGATGGCATCAGGATATCTCCGATTTTCAATGTTTTGGATTTATACCCATACAGGGCTGGAGAAGCAGACACTGGGACTGAGGAACCAGTGATACAATGGCAGAAGAAATTTCCAGTTGCACAGAAACCGCAGATGGAGTGCGTACTAGATAAAAGAATAGGCAGGAAGACCAGGCGAAAGCAGTATTTTGAATACCTGGTGAAATGGAAGAATCACCCAGTGGAGGATGCCAGCTGGGAGACTGAAGCAGTCATACAGAAGCATGGATACACCGTGTAGAAGCTCATGGACAGGAGCCCATGAAATCTTTTGAGCCGAGGAGTATGATGCAGGAGCATCGCTCACTCATCAAGCGAGCCAACGTGTGGAGCAGGGAAAGACAGCGGGATAGCGCCAGCACCAAATTTTGAAACACTTTGAAACTGTTGTGCAAGACATTAATGTATTGATGTGATGAAGCACACTTTGTATATTGTAAATGGACCTTGAGCCTTTAAGCTCTCGTCCTAAGTAGATAGGAAGGCATTTATTAGTTTTAATGCTGTTAGATAGGAATTTATTGTAGATTTGATAGTTGTAGAATTCTAGAGGGCAAACGGAATATAGACACCCTCCTTTGTACATTGAGATTCATTCAAGGAGCAAGAGAAGAGCAGAGCAGAGAACTGGTGAAGAACACCCATGTACAGATTGAATTAATAGAAGGAAGTCTTTGATTCACTTTCATGGTTTGTGTTGTTTCTCTATGTTGATATTATGCTCATGGTTGTTTGCTTTCTGTCATGCATTTGCTTTGATATGCTGTGTATGTGAGGTCATAGTTGAATTGAAATCTGTGAGAGAGGAGAGAATGAGTTTCAATTGTTTCTTTGTTTGAGCCAGGAGATTCCTGCATAGAGTGCAGTCGAATTCATCCGCATAGAGTGCGTTGATGAGGCTCAACAGATAAACTCTTATTCTCATCTGCCCAGAGTTGAATTGGGTTATTCGAGTCATGCAGGATAAGTGCAGGCCGAGGTTGGAGTCTCAGTGGGAAGTCTGAGTAAAGGAAGGCAGGGATTCCTGTTGCTGAAAGTGCACAGAGTCCAGAAGGCCCAACGCTTAGAGAGTGATTGGACGTCGAGCGCAAGGAGTGTGCCAACCTTCAGTGGAAGGAGTGGGAGAAAATCAAGCTCAGGAGGGATAGTTCCTTTCCGTTACGGCGGGAACAAACCCAGGAGAGATCCAAATAGGAAGAGCTTTGAAGCAGAGGAGATCTTCAAGGCCAGGAATCAAAGCCCATCGGGGTTCGGAGTTCGGCGGTTTATGAGGTGAGGCGCAGACTCGTTGAAATCACGAGTCACGATTTCCCGAGTTACTCGGAGCCGTTGATCTCCACAAGACAGGTGGCGTGAGATCCCGGGAGATTGGGGTTCGATGTTCGGGTTTTCAACATTAAGAAAACTTTGCATCGTGGATTCGCGATCCGCGAAATCCCGACGGTGACATGGCAATGTGGGACCACGAGACTTAGTGGAGTACAGGTGGAGCTGTACCGGAGTTCGAAGGCGGAAGGCCCAAGTCCATACGTGTGTCGGAGATCGACACATCGGGTGTCGGGGATTGCCGGTTCAAGTTGTTGACATCGTGGATAGCGATTTCGCGATAGGGAAATCCCCGACGGAAGTGGAAAGCGTTGACCCGTTGACCCATCGGGGTTCGGGGTTTTGAATTGCACGAGAATCGTATATGCGTGTTTCGCGATATCGCGAAACCCGATCCTCCGAGCAACGAAGGGAAGATCGCCGAAGGAGTACTGTGGGTTGAGGGAACTCCCGAGAGGAGTTGAAAGAGTCTTTGACTCTTCAGGCCGTGTGAAAGAAGGTCTTGGTGAGAGCGGGTTGGACCATGAGGGTTGCGACTTCGCACCAATTGGTATCAGAGTGGGATAAGAGTTCTCTTTGTTCCGGTAGCAGAGAGAAGTAGATTTCACCATGCCGCCTAGAAGAGAAAGGCAGTCACCTAATCGAGAAGACAGGGACGCCCGAAGAAGGGGTAGGCCGGCAGGAAACCCAGAGATGGAACGACAAATGAGAGATCTCTGAGCAAGGCTCGAGGAGATGGAGACTGCGCAGAGACGCGGAGCTGGTGCAGTAGAGTTCAGTGATTCCGAGGTGGAGGAGGAAGTTGGACACGATGTAGAAGAGGTCTCAGCAGAGGACGCCTCGACCGAAGGATTGATAAGAGCTATCGCTAGGATGAGCTCAAAGACAAAAATGGACATTCCCGTCTATGAGGGGAGTCTAAATGCAGAAGAGTTGTTGGATTGGATCCGAGCACTCGATACCTACTTTGATTATGAAGATATCGAAGAGGACAAGAAGGTAAGGCATGTTGTTACTAAGTTGAAAGGACATGCAGCCTTATGGTGGGATGAGTTGCAGGCGGATAGGTGCTGCAAAGGAAAACAGAAAATTAAGAGCTGGGACAGGATGATCGGGAAGATGAAAGTGAAGTTCATCCCCAGAGATTATCAGATCACTCTGTTCAGGCGAATGCAGAACCTGAGACAGAAGCTGATGATGGTGAAAGAGTACACCGAAGAGTTTTACAGACTCAATATCAGAGCAGTTCATCGGGAGAGCGATGATGAGAAGGTGGCAAGATACCTGAATGGTTTAAGATATGACATTCAGGATGAGTTAAGCATGCTAACCATCAGGACGATGGAAGATGCTTACCAAATGGCTTTGAAAGCCGAGGAGAAGATGAGCCACAAGCAGGGTCAGTGAGGGCGAGGCAGGAGTCAGCCAAGAGGCAAGGCAGTTGCCCAAGAAAGAACCCAGAAGCCCAAGGAGGAGTGGAAGAGACCTCAGGGTAAGGTTGAAAGAGGTGGAACCTCACAGCAGAGG
>SNQJ01S0009679.1:84859-174496 GCA_010110895.2 Picea sitchensis
ATTGGGAAGGTGTCTCTTCATTAATTATTCATTAACTATTATAATGTATTTATATTTATTATTATATATTATGTTCATAACACTAAAGGGGCCTAAGGATTTCCATTAAGTTTAGAGAGATCATCAAGAAAATCCTCCCCACCCAAACCACAATCAAATCCAATATTCATGTGGGACCATGACAAAAAATAATTGACCTATTTGTTAGGGAATGTAAATTGAGAGGGGCTAGGTTGTTTAAACCCCTTCCATTTTTAGATAGTGAATGGTCTAGTTTAGTCATTCCATTCACCTTCTTAGGCTTAGAAGAAGGATTTGTCTCTTTGTTGATAGAAACAACATGCCTTATCACGATTGGATCCTTCTAAATATTTTCTCTCTCAATGAAGACCTTATAGCCACTCAACATAATTTTTTTCACATCAGATTGCTTTCCAACCTCCATACAATCTTAAGCTCAAACATTACCCCTACTTCTTACCTCACCAGGATTTCCCTCCTCATGCATATTTTTTAGCCATATCTTTTTATTGGAAGGGAGTTCACATTCATTTGCCAAATGGCCATATTTGTGACAATGAACACATATGAAAGGAAATCCTTTATAGTCAAAGATTTGATCAATACTAAATGAGCCATGATTTAAGACCATGTTATTTTCCAACCCTTCTCGTAAATCCAAACCCACCAGAATGCGAGCAATTGCCATTTCACTAGTATCGGGAAAAGACATGTTTGCATATTAAAATTTCCCCATTGTATTCTAGATCACCCTAAATACATCGTACAACCAAAAATCAATGGGAATACTAGGTGAGTTAACCTAGACCGGATTTATCTTGACCTTATATATAACATCCCCACTATAACCCCCAGTTTAATTAATGCTTATGTAGATATAATGTGTGATTATTTCCAAAGCGATGTAACATGCAGAATTGTATTTCAATGTTTTAATAATAAAATGTGATGTCCGCTACTAAGGAGACATGGAAAAGAGATGGGGGATGAATTAATCCACAAGAGAGGGGATTTTCTAGGATAATGACCAAGAGGGGTCCAAGGAGGAAATACCCATGTATATTAATTTAACACATTTTCCTACATTTACTAATTGTATATGAACCTTCCAATTTTTGATTAAGTGTTCCCAAAGCCAATCATTGAATACATGTAAGAGGGTGGGTGTGAGTGGTCACATCCAAAAATTATTGGGCACATGGGGGTTGCGTACAATCAACTTGGGGAAGAGTGTGAGTCAATAAAGGAAAGCTAAAGGGAGGAAATTCATTAGATTGGAACAACAATTTTACACATTGAGTTTTTGTGCATGAGGAGCAAGTAGAGAGAAAAATAGAGAGTTGGGAGCTGGTGCAACCATGGAGGGAAAATTCCAAAGCAATTTGGAGCGTAATTGGAGAAAATTGGAGTTGGAAATTAAAGAGCCAGGTTTTCATGCCTGAAGAGTGAACTCCTATGTGAGTTTCACTAAATCAACAAGTGTTTGTTGTTGGTTTGCTGATAGTTTTCCTAGCAACAATTTCCCTTGAGTTTTGAGCTGAGATATTCCTAGTTTCCTGTGCCAGAGAGAACCTAATAAAGGAATGGGATGCTTGAGGGACTGAGATCGATGAAGGGGTATATTCCTTGGGTTGGACAGGTCAAGAGGAAGAGAGCTGGTGGAAAATCAAGATAGTTGTAGGAGAATATCAATTGGATTATGTGTTTTATGAGCTGTGAGTGGATTGTGAGAGACCACCCTCTTTTGTGGATTTCTAGCCTTAGCTTGGGGGTGACTGGATGTTGAGATTTGGAATAGTCATTCTATGGTTGGGTGGAATGTCTGTCCCAAGAATGGAAGCTGGTTGCACAATTCTTGTTTAAAGATAAGTGTTTTATCTTGTTGCTGAGTTATTTACATGTGTTATAGTTGTGCATGAACTTTGTGTAAATGATAATGCTTTATATGTTGTTGTAATGAGTTTTTTAGCAACATTTCATGTTGATTATTAGCATGTTGTAGATGCATCTATTTTATGGTTATAGACAATAGATAAATCTATATTAATTTCGTAGATATAAGCTACACGAAATCGACTAACAGTAAAAGAATTAATTTAGTTAGCATAAATTTCATTTTTATGTATATTTTGCACTGTAATGTCCCTCGGTTGGGTTGGGGGATGCTTCATTATGGTATCAGAGATTTGGTTAAAAAACCAAGCTTGTATGGGCCAAGATGGTTGTAAATTCATGAAATTCATCGTTGTAGATTTTGTTTGTGACGGGTTTGGGGAAAAACAAATATTTTAGAGAGAAATCCTCAATTTTGTTAGTGAAATCTGAGTTTAAATTACTTCGGACGGTTTGAAAGGGTTAATGGAGTAGAGTGGTGAAGTTGCAGATCGAAATTCAACTTGGAATGGTCAAAATTTGAATTTTAATGGTTGCTAGTAGAGTTATAGGTAGTTTGAAGAATCGACAGATGAGATCATGTTTCATCTTGCGATTAACGATCGATATTCACTATGATAAATTTAAAAATTCATAAGGATTCAACCATTTGAAAGGTTGATGAGATCAATGGAAAGAATTAAATTAGGGGTTGTGAAAGGATAAGGTCGAAGGTCAAGATCAATTAGAGAATAGTCAAAATTTGTCTAAGTGTTAAAGTTCACCAAGATAAATTGCTGACGAACGATGGATGGATCGACCAAAATGATGAAGAGTTTGGGTTGGCCATAAGACATCTTTGACTGTCGATTGATGATGGTCAGGGGTTGTCCGAATATGATGAAGTATTTTCAATCACCAACGAACATCGTTGATGGACGATAGGTCAATGGTCAGGGGTTGAGCGATTTTGGAGAAATGTTTGAATCAATCAAGAGAAGTCGTCGATGGTCGATATGTTGACGATTCAACGTTGGTCGAAGTCAACAAGGTGTCCGGGTCACCCAAGAGAATTGACCGATGGTTGATGGGAAAAAGAGGATGATGATGTGTCATGCCACGTCAACATCCACGTGTCATGCCACATCACCCAATTTGACACCCTAGGATGATGTGTCTTGCCACATCAACATCCACATGTCATGTCATGTCAGCAGTTGCCACATTAGCCAACATAAGTGGTTGATTGTCGATGGTCAAATCAGTCGATTTGGGAAGCGTATTCAAAAACCATTGGGGATCATAGATTGCCGATGGTTTGATGGTCGGGCATTGGCCGAAGATGTTGAGAGTTCCATTCTCCAACGAAGGTCATCGATGACCGATGACCAATGACTAGGTCAGTCAGGTTGGAGTTATGTGCAAGTCCGTCATCGGGGAGTTGGGATGATGGTCGATGATAAGATCAACAATTTGGGGAAGTATTGTGTGTTCCAAAGGAGAACGTCGATCGTCGATGGCCAATAGAGTGTATATCAATGGTCCATATTTCTTCCAACCTGAGATTGAAGACCTAGATTGCACATAGGCAAAATTGTTCCATAGTTTCAAAAAAAAAAAAACCGAGTCTGGAGTCATTTTCTTATTTTGGCCATAACTAGAGAAAATTACAATGGATTTGGATAAAACTTATGGTTTTATTTTTTTTTTTTTTTTTTTTGCGGAGAGGAGGTATACAAAAGCATTAGAGAGGGCCCTTGTCCAATTCTGCTTGGATTTGGCAGAAATTACAAAATAGTGGTTTTAAAAGATATGGGTCCATATCATTGATAAAAGTCCAGATTAAGTTGAAACTCTTGGGGAGAGTAAAAAAACTAGACACAGAAATAACCCACGAAGGAATTGAATAAATCCTATGGGGATTGGAATGGGAACACTGAAATAGGCCAACATCCACTATTCCGGGCCACTTTTTGGGGATTTTTTAGATTTTTAGAGAAGGAAAAGTGACTCTAGATCACAAAATTGGAAAATTTTATTTAGTCAATTTTTTATATAATCATCAAGAAAAACAACTTTGGTTTAATGAAAATTTTCCAAAAATGCGGAGATTGAGAAATAGCCATATTGAGTGAAAAAAAGAGAAAGTTGTTGATTCCATATTGTTGTATTTTTTGACTGGAACGTCAGATTGAAATTATGAGAGTTGTTATGAATTCCCTGTTGTTATTATTATCTATGTATCATACAAACGTTTCTCCATTTCTTGACATATTTTCGTCTGTAGTTGACAGAAGTTGGAATTTCAATAAAATTGCACCAGTAGAGAAAGTGCACAGGAAGTGGTGAAAATGGCTTTTTCAAGAAGCCATAAGTTTTAGCTTAGAGATCATATTGGGGCATGAGTATAGCCATTAGAGAGATATTTCATAGAGGAATTCATTTAGGGAATCATAGTGTGAATTGATGCAATGTGTCCTTCATAAATTGATGATGAAACAATATGTGTGCTAATTAATGAAATGTTTATAATATGCATGTTCTAACAATAATTATTACATGCATATTTCTTGAAAAATTAGAGGTACATAAAGAAAATTTATTTCTTAAATGAGGATTGGAATTATGAAATATGCTCAAGGATCTTACAACTGTGAGGAAGAGATCAGAGGTCTGCATGTCAGCATGGGAATGCTGAGACATAGTCAAATGGGAGAAGAGATAGAAAAGAGATCGTTAGTATGAGAAGCCTACATGGGGAAGTGAAAAGATACACAGATGATAATGAAAGGATCATGAAGGCTTAGAAAGAGATACTTCAGATATTAAACATTTTGCATAAGCAAGCTAACAAATGTTTCGGCACCAAGCAAGCAACTAGTGCTAGACAGGTATCAACATCTAGATCCCTTAGAAAAAGGGATGATCATGGAAATGATAGGAAATAAAGAATCATGAGCAGGTGCCATCATTATACAAGGAAGTCCACCAAAATAACTCGTGCAAGTTCAGGACCAGGAAGCATCCCAAGTGTGTCTCATGTTCACAGGTAAAGAAGAAGGCCCGAGATAGACACCTTGCAAGGTAAACTTAGGAAGATCAAGCCACCTACTTTCAATGGTGAACACCGTAAAGGTGAAGAGGCCGAGGCCTGCCTATTGGAAATGAAGAAATATTTCCAGTTGCATGATTACCCCTCTTGGGTAGAAGCTAGAATTGCCACCTACCACTTGTAAGGAAAGGAAACCATGTGGTGGGATCAACTTAAGAAAGCCAATAAATTTGATGAGAAGACGATATCATGGTGGCAATTCAAAGGATATTTCCAAGAGAAATATTTGTTTGAGCATTACTATGAGAGAAATATGAAAGAGTTCTTTGAACTCAAGTTGGTAACCATGACAATGGAGGAATATGAGAAACAAATCTTTGAATTGTTGAAGTATGTTGACTTAATCAAGGAGGAGAGGGTCAAAATAAAAATATTTCTAAGTGGGTTATTGATCCATATGGATTTCAGTGGCCTCCCACCTATTCCAACTGGCTCATTTTGGCACATTTCTAGTTTGGTAGTTTTTTCCTAGTTTTCGGGTCCCTGACTTCTGGGGCCGTTTTGAGGCCCTAAACATAGTTTTTAGGGCTCGCCACAGTTCAACTATAATTCAGGTTAGATTCTGAAGGAAACATGTGTAGTCCTCGGATAGACCTTTCCAACGAGATATCGTGCACCTAAAACATAGATCATATGCAAAAGTTACGACCCTGAGAAGTTGATGTACTAACTTACCCAAACGGGGCCCACATGACTTTTTGTGCTTCATCTCCTAGGGTTAGGTTTTTGGATGTCTAGGGTTTTTGACATTCCTGTTTATTGTAAAAAGGCCTTCAGAGCCTCATTGTAAGGATCTTCTTGCAAATGAGCACAATCATCACATCTCTCTTCTTAGAGATAAGCCACCACCATTCTAGCAAGCTTGTTTTCCACTGCATTTTACAGTTTCATCTTGTTTCCTTATTGAATAGAAACCAATTTTACTGTATATCTGTTATTCTATGTTAAGAATCTTTTGATAATAATCTATATTCATTTTGTCCTACTCACAAAATTCATATCAGTGGTATCAGATCGGTCTACTCCTTGTCGTTCTTAATGCATGTTCCCAATGAGGTCAGGGTACAAAGAATTGGGTCTCGAGCTTGTTTCTCCCGAGGACAAAAGCTCTTGCATGCCCAAGAGACCTCTCATGGCAGGAGAAAATAAGGATGACATGATAGGAGATCCCTTCAAAATGTTTCTTGAGGAATCCCTCATGCAATAAAGGAACGAGATGATGGATAGTTTTGGGCTAATCATTCGATGACTACCAATAGGCGAAAAATCTTCCTCAAACGGAGGCACCGCCCCCTTCAAGGTACAAATAAACTTTGATATTCCTATATTTAAAGGTCATATAGACGTCGATGCTGTAGAAAAATGGTTGAATCTTCTATAAGGGTATTTCTCTTTCCATAACTTATCAAATAGAGAAAAATATTACTTTTGTGCTCATTAAATCCATTCCCCATGTCAAATATTGGCGGGAAACTTTCTGTGAGTAGAAGAAAACAAAGGAACCCTAATTATTTACAGTCATGGTCACCTGGAAGTCCTCCAGGGATGTTATTAAGGAACAATACTACCCTGTTGGAAGTTATAACGACCTATACACAAAATGGACCACACTGCTGTAGGAAAGAGACCAAGCAGTGCTCGAGTTCACAAATATCTTCCATACCTTGCGCACCAAGATGGGTATCAAAGATTCTGAGTGACATCTGGTGCTCAAGTATTGTGAGAGTTTGCATAGATACATCCAGGCCAAAATGGATTTTTTTGACATCTCATCCTTGGGCGCGACCTACTGATACGTTGTCAAAATCGAGCAGAAGCTCAAACAAAAGATGCGACAATTTGGGCCTGGGAACCCCTCATAGAAAAAGATAGGAAAGGGAGGCCCCAACCCACAGAACAAAGGACAGAGAAAATATGGACCGCTTTAGGACGACCAATCCAGGCTGCAAGCAAAGAAGGACACCAAAAAGACAAATGAAGATATCGGGAAGTGGTGCGGGTTCCATAAGAGCCCCTGGCATAACATTGTTGATTTCTGCTCAAAGAAGTCGTTGGTGGCTGAGGTGAAAACCTCTGAATCAGATGTGGTTTCTGACTCTAAGTCAGAACTAGAAGGGGGGAGACAGATGATTGACATGGAACCCAGTGCTACTGTTGCTACCACCAAGCTCTATCCCTGTGAACCAGCTGAGCTAGAGGAAGGCGAGCACCTTTTTCATTCATAGATGTGGGTGAAGGGTACCCTGCTACAGTTCATCGTTGATAGTAGTAGCCAGAAGAACCTCATCTCAACAAAGGTTTTCAAGTGAATTGCCCTGTTGACAATGCTGCACCTGCAACCCTACACCATCGGATGGCTCTACCAAGGAAGTGACATCTGTGCCAACCAACAATCTCACCTATCATATGACATCAAGCCCTTCAAAGATGAGGTATTGTGTGATATTTCCCCTCTCAAAATTTGTAATGTTCTTTTGGTCCAACCATATTTATAGAAATTCCATGTTGTATATGAGTCTAGGCCTCACAGTGTTATTATTACTTTGAACAAGAAATTGTACAGGATACCTGAGGCAGTCTCACCTAGTGCTATTTCCTTGATCTCTGCCAAGCAATGCAGGAAGGTCATCACTCAGATGGGGAAGTTTGTATTCTTCATGATTCACTCTTAGAATGAGCGAAATATCGAAGCCACATCTAGGGTCTCCCTGGCTGACCTCTCCACACAACAGAAGCAAGTGGATAAGGTCGTGGAAGAATACTCAGATATCTTCTCCTCACCTACCGGGGTACCTCTGCACTACCATTTCAAGAACCCTGTTGATCTGACCCCCGACGCATAGCTGGGATAGTCTATCATCGCTCTCTATTAGAGAATGAGGAGATCAAGCGACAGATCCAAGAACTACTCCAAAAGGGGCACATCCATCCCATATCATCACCTTGCGGGAGCCCAATCGTGTTGGTACAGAAGAAAGATGGAACTTGGCAACTTTGCATTGATTATCAGGCCCTAAATAAAATCATAGTCAGAAACCAGTACCCAATTCCATGAATAGACGACCTCCTTGATCAACTCATGGGGGACAAATACTTTAGTAATATTGATATGAAGTCTGGCTATCACCAGGTCCAGATAGAACATACAAATGTATGTAATACTTCCTTCAAGTCAAAGGAAGGTCTTTTTGAATGGTTGGTCATGCCCTTTTGTTTGAAAAATTCTCTGGGAACTTTCATGAGGATGATGGATGATATCGTGCGACCATTCACTGATAATTTTGTAGTGGTGTATCTGGATGACATTCTCATTTACAACAAGACTTGAGTATAACACTTGCAACATATTTAGTAGGTTATACACACCCTGTGGCAACACAAACTATATGCCAAATTGGAAAAATGATCCTTCAACATGAACATGGTCCATTACCTGGGCTACATCGTTGATCAACATGGCGTACATGTGGATCCAACCAAGATCCAAGTCATCCATGACTGGACAACCCCAACCACACTCACTGAGCTTCAAATATTCTCGGGCCTTGCCAATTTCTACCGTAGGTTCATGTTGGGATTCTCCCATATTGCATGGGCCCTTAGCCAAGTAACTAGGGGTGGTGGTAAGGAGAAATTTGTGTGGGGTCGGTCCCAAAAACAAGAATTTGATGATTCGAAGAAAGGATTGTTCTCAATGCCAATACTTTGACTACCAGACCTGCAACAACCCTTTGAGATCGAGACAAATGCTTCCGATTATGTTGTGGGCACCGTTCTCACTCAACACGTTCATCACATGGCCTATAATAGTGAGACACTATCAGAGGTTGTCCATAAGTACCCTACTTATGAAAAATACATGTACTCCATGGTGCAAGCCTGCCGCTAGTGGAGACATTACATTCTTGGAAAGGAGACAATCATCCACACTAATCATAAGCCATTGCAGTTCATGCAAACACAAGGAAAATTTCAGAATGACTTCCATCAGAAGTGGTCCACATACTTGAAGCAATTCCACCTCAACATCAAGTATAAAATAGGAATCACCAACCACGTCGCTGATTTCCTCAGCAGACCACCAGTCGCGACACTCACCACAGACCACATGGATGATTTTAGGGGCTAAATTTCGCTCATGGGCTAATTTTCCATGGTTTTTCCAAAAACGAGATTCGCTATTTTAAAAATGATTCACCCAAATTCTATAGGATAAAATTATTTTACCTTAAAAATCGCCAAAAATTTATAAAAACTATATAAAATCCTTAGAAATTTGAATATTTTTACAAAAATATCGCCAAACATTTATAGTTGGCATATGAAGGATCAGTAAGATTCGCCTAGGTTTCTACATTTAAAAATAAATTTCCATCCTTAAAATCATCCCTGTGTTAAACTCTTGCAGCCATGAGACCTCTAGATGGCCCCAACTCTATGAGACAGACCCAAACTTCACCACCACCTACTAAATGTTAGCGCAAACACAATTGTCTCTAATTTCCATCTTCAGTATGGGTTGTTGTGCTGCCTGGGCCATATCTGCGTTCCATCAAGTGAGCGAGTGAACCTGATATGGGAATCCCACTATAGTCAGGTGGCAGGACACTTCGACATCGAAAAGATAGTGGAAATGTTGCAGAAACATTTCTACTGGATGAAACTTCGACATGAGGTCAACAAGAATATTAGGTCCTGCATTGCCAGCGTTATTAACAAACCGACCACTAAGAAAGAGGGAATGTACACCCCTCTGCCTACTATTGATAGGCCACGGGAATCCATCCCAATGGACTACATGTCGGGCCTCCCATCCACCAAGTGGGGAAATGACTATGTTTTTGTGGTTGTTGATCACTTTTCTAAGATGGCGATTCTGGTCACCTGCAAGAAGATCATCACAGTAGAGGCCATTGACAAGCTCTTCTTTGAATGAGTCTGGGTACATTTTGGAATCCCACAAACCATTGTCTCAGATCGAGACAGTCGATTTCTCAACACATTCTGGTCGAGCCTCTAGTTCCAAGGATTTATGTAGCCTTAGACAACAAGCATATAGAGTATCAATCCCCCATGATTGAAATGGAAGGTGGAGCACGAAGGGGATTTCTGAGTGGAACCAATACAAATCTTGGAACAAAAATTCAAAGTTCTTAGGAACAAATCCATAGGGATGGTAAAGGTTCAATGGACCTGTTACGGTCCTGAAGATGTTACATGGGAGCATGAAGAAAACATGCAGGAAAAATGCCCACAAATTTTTGACAGTTTTGAAGAAAACATAATGCAAGACTCCATTTTGAGAAGCTAAAATTCTGAAACCACATCTTAGAGTCCTATCCAACTGCGTTGGGGACCTTGATAAAAGAATGGTTCATTCATTGGGTTAGCCCTGATAAACATATGGTATATCCCTTGGGTTATCCTTGATAAATGAATGGTGCATTCCTTAGGTCAACGAGTTGAGAGGAACATGTGATTTTGGTTGGAGCTATTGCTAGAGTTGTTAAATTGCATAATTTTATTTCTAAGTATTGTGATGTAAATTTGCATATATATATATATATGTATGTTAACATAGAGTGCATTGAGGACGACACACAATTGTAGGGGAGGGGGAATGTAACATGCTCACTATAATACCCAGTTTAATCAATGTTTGTGTATATATAATGTGTGGCTACTACCAAAGCGATGTAATATGCAAATTGTATTTCAATTTTTTAATAACAAAATGTGATGCCAGCTGCTAAGGGGACATGGAAAAGCGATGGGGACTGAATTAATCCACAAGAGAGGGGAGTGTCTAGGATAATGGCCAAGAGGGGTCCAAGGGGGAAATACCCATGTCTTTTAATTTAACACATTTTCCTAAATTTGCTAACTGTATATGAACCTTCCAATTTTTGATTGAGTGTTCCCAAATCCAGTCATTGAATACATGTAAGAGGGTGGGTGTGAGTGGTCACATCCCAAAGTTATTGGGCACATGGGGGTTGAGTACAATCAACTTGGAGAAGAGTGTGAGTCAAGAAAGGGAAGCTAAAGAGAGGAAATTCACATGGGTTGGAACAAAAATTTTACACAATGAGTTTTTGTGCATGAGGAGCAAGTAGAGAGCAAAATAGAGAGAAAAATAGAGAGATGGGAGCTGGTGAAGCCATGTAGGGAGAATTCTAGAGCAAGATGGAGCGTAATTGGAGTGAATTGGAGATGGAAATTGAAGATCCAGGTTTTCAAGCTTGAAGAGGGAACTCTTGTGTGAGTTGTACTAAAACAACAAGTGTTTGTTGTTGGTTTGCTGATAATTTTCCTAGAAGCAATTTCCCTTGAGTTCCCAACTAAGATATTCCTAGCTGCTTATGAAAAAGAGACCTTTATAAATGAATGGGATGCTCGAGGGAGTGAGATCGGTGAAGGGGTACATTCCTTGGCTTGGATAGGTCAAGAGGAAGAGAGATGGTGGAAAACTGAGATAGTTGTAGGAGAATATCAATCGGGTTGTGAGTTTTATGAGCTGTGAGTGGACTGTGAGATACCACCCTCTTTTGTGGATTGCTAGCCTCAAATCAGGGTGACCAGCTATTGAGATTTGGAATATCTAGTCTATGGTTGGGTGGAACATTCGTCCCAAGCAACTGGTTGCACAATTCTTGTTTAAAGATAATTGTTTTATCTTGTTGCCGAGTTATTTAGATGTGTTATAGCTATGCATGAACTATATGTAAATGAGAATGATTTATATTCTTTTTTAATGAGTTGTTTAGCTGCATTTCATGTTGATTATTAGCATGTTGTAGATGCATCTATTTTATGGTTATAGAAAGTATCTAAATTTGTTTTAATTTCGTAGCTGTAAGCTACAGGAAATCGACTAAAAGTAAAATAATTAATTTAGTTAGCAACAATTTATTTTTTATGTATAGTCCACACCATAATGTCCCTCAGCTGGGTCGAGGGATGCTACATTATCCTTTTTAGAATCAAATAAAGGAGCCTAGGGTTGTAGGCACAAAGGGGATGATTCCCATTTTAGAAAGTTCTTAGGAAGTTTCTCCACATTCCCAAATACACATAGAGTGAATGCCATCTATCCCCTAGTTAGAATGAAAATCCTCATAGAATACCTAAGCAAGGGTTCCCAATGGCTTCCTACCCTTTCCTTTAACAACTTGTCCCCCATTATACGTCCATAGAGACATCCCAATATCATTTTTTACACCATATCAATAACCTTATTTAGTTTGAATTCCTCACCAAATACCAAGTTAACCAAGCCAACCCTTTTTTTAAACACTTATTCATTTTGCAAGATGAAGTATCGCTACCACTGCCAACATGGGATCTTGAATCCTCACCACTGCAAGGAATTTCATTTTTTTCCCTTTTCTCTAGTGACAACACCTACATCACTTGCACACAAAGATGCTAAATCTAAATAATATTCAATAAAATTGATTTGTAAACGAGGGACTTATAGCCCACTTACTTCATGAACATGGATCCTTTATGGATGTTCACTTATTGTCTCTATCTCAGTCTTGTATATAGTGTTCTTCATTAAAAAAGGATAATATGACTCTATCCTCTACCTTGTACAATGTTCTCTCTTCCTCTCTTAGTTGCAAGGTCTTCTCTTGGTTGTAACCTACACACCACAACCATTTGGAAATGTAATTCCAATCTAAGCAATAAAAAACAATGCTCTTCAAATATTTTGAATCTAGTGACTAGATACTAATGCTATGTGAATTCTCTATTCACAGTGTAGCCTACACATGATAGTTAGTTGTCAAAGAAATAACCACTAGGAATCTAAGGCTATGTTTCTTGGATCCAAGGCTTGTTCTAGATGTAGTTCTAAACGCCAACTTCTCCTTCACTATTCTCCAATGGTTAGGAAAAGATGGTTCTATTTACAAACCAATTATCTCACATACACTCACTCACCAGAGATGACATAGCCATACCGATAGTTGTGATATGTGTAATGTTCCATTGTTTTCAACTACCACAGTTTGATTATCCATTGTAATTATTTGGTATCCATAGTCCCACTAAGATGCAAACCTATCATTCTCATCAATATTGTGGCTTGGCCATGCATATGCTTCTCGACATGGAAAACATGAACTGCATTAGGTGTATGAGATGAAAGCACAATCAATGGAACTAAATAAGCTTTTGTTGCAACCTAGACATAATGAATCACATAAAAGCTTCCCAATACAAAAAGTAGTAAAATACTAATAGAATATGCTTCTAAAGGAAGAAGCGATGGCCACTTCTTGTGTTCCTTCTTATCCAAAACATTTTCCACACTCTCTTTCTCTTTTGTCCTATTCTTTTTCGAGGGTTGAAAGGATTGGAGAGTTTATTTTCCTCCACATCACCCCAAAAACATTCCATAGAAACCAAAATATGCACCAAAATGAGATTGTGTGTCTCTAGCAAGAGTTTCAACTAAATGGCCACCTCCAAAATAGAATCCTACAATTCCCAGTTTGTTTGATGTTCTAGCTACACTAAACTCATCTAAAATCCATTTTGCAAATATTCCAATGTCATTCACAACTCTATGTGGTAGTTGTTTCCTCCAGTATTATTCAAATTCACCTTGAGGCCCATCCTTGCTCCAAGGTTATCCTTAGTATAAGTCTGACACTAATACATTATACCCAATGCATGATAATTGATAAGCAAAATCTCTTGTTCCAAAATCTTCAAATCCAAATACATCACTTAGAAGAAGCATTGTAGCTCCATTATTTTTTTCACAACCTTTAATACATAAGCATTGAAACTATCTTATTCTCCTAAAACCATCTCAACACCTTTGGATAATTCACATATTTCATCAATGTCTCCCTCGTACTACACTTAGTTACCCAACACACATTTTACTACACAATTTTCAAAGGATGCATATTTTCACTGTTTTTTTTATAAAATTGTTCTACAAGATATGGTGAGTTTGGAGAAGGCCCAAGTATGGAATTTAATCAACTAGATGAGGTGAATTCACCTATATATGAGATAAATCAACCAACCTAGTGATAAATTGACCTAGGGAACAAGGGGAATCTCACATAGTGTGTGTATCAGACCTGTATGGTTGCCATATGGCTGCATGGGTGAAAGGAAATGACCCAGAGAGGATCAATTCACCCCTACTATGAAATTATAGTCCAATGAATAAAAGATTCATCCCAACAAGAAATAAATCCAACCAATGGGGTGTGTGGTGGTCACAATGTCACTCCTTAATTCATTATGATTTTATAAGAAAAAGGAAAGGAGCCCCTACTAAATTTGAGCTATAATGCCTAATCCACTACTTCCACTAGCGTATTGATTATTCTTTACCTACATTAAGGGAGTTGGGGATTTAAGATATTATTGATGATTTATCCTTGGGGATGTTTGTCACAATTGATAATCTCATTGATTTTGTGCTTTCAGATGTCTTTCATTATACTGCTTCTTTGACCTTTCTATGATAAACATGTTGTCTTTTAAGCCTTTACACTTTTTGGTTTTAATGGATTTGAATATATTATTGATATTATTGACTGCAAGGATTGATGCCCCATCTTATGACTTAGATGAGTTTTCTTTTAAGGACTTCCTGAATTCTTATTCTTTGGTTTGAGACTTAATCTCATGGCATCATTAAGAAGTATATGGTTTTCTTGAATGAAGAACATATTGACATTTTTTCATTCGATGGAATGTGCATTGTACCTAAGGAAGCCATTCTTTAAACAAACATTTCTTTTCAACTTCTTTTCATTTGATGAGTAAAATGACAATGGGAAGGAATCTAAATTCTATAACATACTAGCAAGTATCTCCTTCCTTGTTTAACAAAGTTTGTTCTTGTTGTGGTTGTAGAAACAAGGTTTCCAAGTCACTTTATTATTAGATTCTTCTATTGTTTCAATTCCTCAAGAAGATCATGCCTAAGCAGAAGATAATCTTCTTTTGGTCACAGAAGACCAGACACTTAAGAGAAAAGCCTTCGATTGATAAAGAGAGGTGGAAACCTCAAGTGTGCCTTGAGCAACCCCATATTTATCTACCTAATTGCTTCAACCTTGAAATGAATGTGGGAATCTTGTGATTTTGTTCCTCTTGGATATGCTTCTCTCTAATCAAATATTTATCATTATTGAAGCTAGCATTTATAATTGAGCCTCATTATTCCCAAAACCCATCTGGATTTGAGTTTATCCTTATATATACTAGGTCTGAATCTTATCGTATTTTTATTATTTTTCGAGAACCCTCATCCATATGGAACTTGGATCCATGTCGAGAACCTTGAACCATCGAACCTGCCTTATCGGGTTGATATTCTTGGGTTGTCCCATCATGATGATCGGAAGACATCTCTTCATGCTTTTTTGAGTACCGAAATACCATTGATTTCCTCTATGTCTTCCTCGAATTAATTTATCCTTTGGACCTTAAATTTATTAAGAAACCTTCCCTTTGCCACATCGACGACCCATATCATTCACTTGGCTCAATTGATGGTTAAAATTCTTCTTGTTTGCATCTAGCATAGTCGTGGGAACATTTTCAAGTTTCTGAATATCTCTATTTTCTCATGCCTTGGTCTTTTCCTCAAATAAATGACTCTGATGAATTATTTTGTTTAATAAATGGTTGGGAGTAAATCACCTGTATCCGCCCTTTCCTCATCTCTACATTTCTTAAGACTCTAGATTCTATATGCGTCCATGTCATCGCTAGCCATACTCCTAGCTATCTTTTTCCACTCCCCGCATACCTCATTGGGCTCTTACCTTATTGAGCTCTTCCTCATTAGGAGATGTTTTACCATTTGTTTGTAGTTGTCCCTGAAATCTGAAGCCCAAAAATCTATCAGATCCACCCACTCTAACCCTCCTCATCTGATTGACAATCTACTTTTCTCATCCTAGTTCCCGAAACTTGAAATCCAATGAGCCAATGAGACTTATCTTAGTAGACATGCTCCATCAGGTTGTTCAATTCAAATTACCTTTCCCACAACCCTGTCTCACAAGCCAATCAGATGATCTCCATTGGGTCTTCGGGCTATCAGATTAATTCACTTTCCTAGTTTCTTATTCTTCCCAACCATCATATTTTGAAGTCGATTGAACTTCATCCATTGGGTTCACCCTTCACAATTTTCCCTTGATCGGATTGATGTATCCCATGTGCCAAGATAACGTCAAGCTCCCTTTCATCATATGGGTCACCCTTGGTGGTGTTGACATGTCATCCCTTTACCCATAGGTTGCTCACCAATTTTCTTATCCAGATTATCACGACCTTGATATTGGTGAGGAACCCTGATCTAGGTACAAAACCTTGACCGATAATGGAACTTTGACCCATGAGGAACCAATCCTAAATTTTCCCCAACCTTAGTTGGAATTTATTTTGTATATATGATATGTATAGTTTATTTGTTTTATTTTTATTTTTATTGTTTGTTGTTTTCTTCCTTTATTTTTTTATTTTTTAAATTTCCTATGGTTTTCCAAATCTACCCATGGTTTTCTCAAAACTAGACATGGTTTTAAATTTACATTTATTCTAGGAATTACATAAGGAAATTGATTTTACCATGGTGAAATTATTTTTACTTGGGAAAATTACTTTTTCAATGAGGATTAACTTTACCTATCATACATTTTCCATAAATCTAAAACTATATCATCTTTATTACATGAGATTTTAACTTTGTTATTTTGTCACTGTTATTCCCTAGCCTAGGGATAACTAAGGAGACTATGTCTAGAGGCCCAAAGGTCCTAGACATGGAGTACTGAGAGACTTGAGACTGGAACTTGAGGGCAGATATTTCTTCTTCAACGCCTCCACCTTGTCAACAATAGCAACATCCATCCCATCGAACTGGTCCTTCAACAACAATGGGTCTTGCTCCATGAGGTAATGAGTCCGGGTATCATGGTATGTGTCACTCTGATTCTCAAAACATTTGAATATGTGCATTAAATTATTTTTACTTATGATGTGTGCATGGATCTTATTCCTTTCCACTTGTCCCCACCTAGGGGGAATGACACGATGCCCTAGCAAGTTGGTTCCCATAGGGTTTGAGCTGCCACTTGGTGGGTTCATGAAAGGTCATTGTCCATTACCACCATACTTATCACTTTTCATCTTTTTCTCTCTCATCCATGCCCTACATTGGTTCAAGCATTGGGTTTTCCATGATAACAAAGGGTTGTACCTTACCTTGTGGGAAGAAGGGGCTAAAGGCCCAGAGAGTAAAAGTAGTTGGAAAAATATAAACGCCAAAAGAACAAAACATTCAGATGCTTCACCCAGGGTTCCCCAAAAAATCAATAAAAGGATTCTCAACAAGAAACAGAGGGACCCATAAAATAATAAAATCAAGACCTAGTTAGAGGATAGGGGGTCTCATCATGAGGCAACCTATTAGGTCCATGGGAATATAGTGGTATGACACTACCATTCAACTGGTCACCACTCCAGGGTAGTGGCTCTTGGTGGCATAGCTAAGAGAAAGGGGGTCTCATCACGAGCCAAACTTCTCATCTCCGTGAAATGCTTGTGGGTAACATTGTCACCACTAGTCACCATGCCAGGGCAGTGTCCCCTAACTAGTCTCTTGAAAGAAAAAGAAATAAGATAAAAGGCATTGAATGGGCTTGGAAACATTTGCATCCATGACAAGGTGCAACTCACCCTCTTCAGAGACACCCACAAGTAAGCCATACATTCCCTTGTCATCACTGCACCCATTGCGCAAACATCCCTCACCTCCTGATCCACTTACATGGACTGGATTTGTCTTCACTTGGAAACATCCCATGTCCAATGACAATTAGCCTAATAGGACCTCCTGATTCCCTCTCCAAACCTTGCTTGTAGAATAGCATAACGTCTTTGAGCACTTGTCTGGGAAAGGGGGTTTTATGCACATGTTTAAATAACTTCATTATTAGATGTTATTGGCATTGCTATGATCCCTGTGAATTATGAGCCCATGGAGGGTGTACTTTGTTGTTGTAGGGCCACACCCGATAGACAGGTGCACATGAGGAGATGATTAGTTCGGATCTCCATAGGGATAAAATCCCACCAGATGGATGCTGAGACCCCAACCAGGGGCAAAGACGGGACATAGGTTTGCACCATAGAGAGAGGAGGACGTTCCACCAGAGACAACCCGATAGGCCTGGACCGAGGGGGATCTTTCCCTCCGACTATGATGTAGGCCTTGGAAGGCCCATGACATCACCCAACTTTTGATTGACACTTTGGAGGCAGTTGTGTGCGAGGTGACATGTGTGGCTTGATCCAGGGGCCTTGGGAGGCCTAACGTTTTTCTCTTGGAAGCCAATGTTTCACCAGAGAGGCCTAATTCCACCCTAAAATGGCATGACATCACCATTTCTGCTTGATTTAGGGTTTAAAATTTTCATTTAATGTAAAAACTGGATATTACATGTAAACTGGCCATGTCATCCTTTTTGACCTAATTCTGGTCATTGTAACTGTATAAATAAGGGATTTTCCCTTGTATTATTTCATCATCTTTCACTCACACAAGTGTGAGGTCTGAAATTTGCGCCCTAATTAGGGTTACTTGGCTGAAATTTGGTGCACACTTCTTGAAGGAGGCTTATTTTGGACTATTTTGGCATTTTTCTTGGTGGAAGTGTTCAACTAGGCTATTTGCTAGATGATTCTTGGTGAATGTAAGTAAATTTTCTGAAATTATTCTTCATTGAATGGTTATAGTTATATTTATCTTGCATTTATACTAATATTATGAAATTTCTTGCTTAAAACCCTAGGAGGCTAAAGCACATGTTATTGTCCTTGCCTTAATAACTTTCACCTACTAGATTATGCTAGAAAACCGTTTTTCTTGAAGCTTTTGCTAAGTGCCTTGCCATTGCAACACCCTAGCACATTTTGCTTCATCTAAGCCATCATTTTTTTTTTTTTATCTTTGAGCTAAAGAAGGAGGAAAACTACTAGGGCCTAGGGTTACCTACTTCCTAGTAGCCATTTTCCCCCTAGGGTTTGGTGATTGAAGCCTTGGGATACCAACAATTCAATTATTAACCCCTCTCGTCTCTAGTTCTCTCATTATCATTTGTTCCTTCAAGATTTGATGCTGCTTAAAAGGACTCCATTTATCCTAAATATAACCGATCTAAGCCTTGCTATTGAGTGATTGACAAAAACTACTACCAAAACCTTTACCTTGAGCTCTATACTAACTACTCCTAACCTTAGAATAGTCTAATCTACTAACCTATTTGCTGTTGTTACTAAAGTAAGCTACAACCATCTATTGCAACACTAAAAGTGCCTAAAAGCAATTGAAAAGTTGATTAATACACTGCCTTATTTGCTCCTGACAAATGCTAGTACTTTGGTATTGATGAGTAATTATTCTTGGTTATTTTGAAGCCATTTTAAGACATTTATTGTGAAGCTATTGTCTTATAAACATTGCTGCTATAAATTTCTGTTTGCTTCACCATATATCAACTATTGCTTTAATTGATAAATTCCATGGTTTTATGAATTACTAACAACAAGTTGTACTTGCAAAATATATTTTTTCTTGTTGCTTTGTTCTTGGTAGGTACATCTTAATTCTTCATTACTTCATTTGTTAAAACCCTGGGAATTTCTGATCAGCGTGACTTGTGAGAGGGGGCATTTTCATAGAAACTTTAATCTTTTCCTTCTCAAACCCCTAGGTCATTGGGGACGTCTCCCTTGGGATATCAACCCTAAATAAAAAGAGGTATCCCCTTGAGGTGACATTGATAGGATAACCTCCCGTTATGCCTATTTTCCTTCCCTAAACCTTATCCTTTGGAATAAGTACAAATTGTGCAATAAAATTTTGGCACCATTGCCGGGGAACACTGAGACAATTCTCCTAAAAAATGACACTTCTCGGTAAGTCTTTCCTCAAAAATCTTTTTCTTAAAATCTTACCTGGTGACTCCATTGAAGGTGATCCCATCATCCCTTTGACAGTTTAAAGAAAATTATCCTTCTACTCCACTAACCTTTTCCAAGGTGCAATCTTAATTTCAATTTTGTGATATTTCCAAGTTATGGGATCATGGTGCCCTGGGAAAAAGTGTATCCGACTATTGATTTCAAAAGTTTTCAAGGAAACCCACATTACTTTGATGCAAAATGGTTGAACAACTCTCCAAGATTTGGAGGCCTCCCATTTACTCACATTGTAGAGTTTATGAAGTATATAAGCAAGATAGAGTGGGAAGGGGAGGTCATTCTAGTAAAATTATTCATACTTTATCTACCATCCTTTTTGCAAGATTGGTTTAAGGGTTGTTGTGAAGATAAGGGTATATCATCTTTCGTATACCTAATCAATAGGTTTATTGAATTTTTCAAACCACAATGCCAGACATATGAATACTCCCTTCAAAATCTCACAAAAGCCTTAGACAAAAAAGGATTCACCACTGATATTGTAGAAGATCTTAGGGATGTATACCATACTCAATGCCAAGAACCCTTTGATGTAGAAGAAGAGATTTACGAACAAAATTGTCAACCCCTTGAAGAGGAGAAATATTTCTCCCATGATTTGATAGAATGCAATGAAGATATAACTAGAGAAGTGAATTATGAGGATGAAGCACTGGTAACTGCTCCTCCGTCAGTTGAAGCTATCCAAGATTTTATCTCTCCTACACAAGACAAAGAGAATGAGGTGAGTCATTTTCCATTCCAACATTTTGATGACACCTTGTTCTATGATTCAGAAGGTGAAGAAGTAAAGCAACCCTTGGAAGAGCTAGTTCCTTCATTTTTTGGTGAAGATGAAGAGATGAGTCTTGGGGATGGTGTACTGGACCCTCTCCCATTTTATGAAGTCATCCAAGTCATTGATGCTCATACACAACAAGAAGTGAACACAGTAAGTTACTTCCCTTTCCAAGATTTTGATGATGCTTTGTTCTATGATTTGGAAAGAGAAGAGGTACTAGAGGAGCCCTTGGATGCATTAAATTTTTCATGTGATGATAAAGGTAGTGACATTGTTGATAATATTGATGAGTTCATACATGTTGGAAGGTGTAAGTGGGATGTGATTAGTTCTAATGAAGATCCCATTTACCACATTGAGGGTCATTTCCAAAATTTGAATTTACAACTATCATATGAAGTTACAAATTTTGACAATTGGCAACACGGAGATGGTATGATTACAAACTTGTTTCAGACACCCAAGGATGACCTAGTTCTATATTCTCCTAGTGATTTTCGGTCATACCTTGAGTATTTTGATGATTATTACTCTAAGAACTTGGATTTATTACATGAAGAATGTTATCCAGTACCATTGTGCTCAGATCTTGATAGAGGTAAGGAAATCATTTGCCCGGAGAAGGGTTTTTGTGAAAAAAATTTCTAGCCACCTTCAATTATTTTATCTTGCTGTATCATTAAAGGTGTAGTTGGGAAGTATGTATTTTGTATTAAGTTTCCTCTGAGGAAAACCCTAGATTTCAAGGGTAGGTTGAATACCTCAAGAGGAAGTCTCTCATCCGAGTCTTTCAACCTTCCCTTAAGAATTTTTCAGTCATCTTCTGGGTCCTTGCCAGTCCGTTCCCAAGCCTCAGATTGTGAAGACGTCCGAGGAAGCCAACTTTTAGAACCTTTGAGTCAGTCTTTTGAACCTTTAAATTTTTGTGACCCCTTCTTGAAATGGATTGAGCGCTTTCTTGAGAGAATGACTTGGTTCCATTTTTTCCCTCCCACCTGCCTCCATGAGCTAGACCTTAGGATTTCCAATGATACAACAAATTTTCTAACGCATGTTATTTTTGTGCTTAACTTATCACTTCTTTGGTTTATAATGAAGGACAGAGGCAGGTATTGTGAGACGTTGTTGGGGTGGTTTCATTGTCTATTCGACTACACCTAACATTCAACCAACAGGTAAGTAGAGGTAAGTAGGTAGGAATTTGCATTCATTGTATATACCATTTGAATTTCATGTTAGAGTAGTTGTATTTCCATTTGTATATATGCCTGATTATTTTCATTTTCTGTACCATATATGAGTCGGGGGTGATATCACCACCCCAAATGATTATTAATAATTTGTTGTTGAGATCAAGAAGATCACAGGTCATGACAGAGATGCCAAGGTTCTCATGCTCTCTACAGTGAGCACATGTCCCCAAGTTGAAGCCAAATGTTATCCCCTAACATAGCGATAACTAAAGAGATTATGTCTCGAGGCCCACAGGTAGTAGACATGGAGTACCAAGAGCATATTGAATTGATCCTAGCCCTGGAGGGCCCATATTTCTTCTTCAACACCTCCATCTTGTCAACAACAAAAACATCCATCCCATCGGCCTGGTCCTTTAGCAGCAATGGGTTTTTATCCATGAGGTAATGAGTCTGGGTATCATGGTATGTGTCACTTTGATTCTCAAAACATTTGAATATGTGCATTTAATTATTTTTACTTCTTACGTGTGCTTGGATCTTATGAATTTCCACTTGTCCACACCTGGGGGGAATGACAGGATGCCCTAGCAAGTTGGTTCCCATCAGATTTGAGTTTCCACTGGGTGGGTTCATGAAAGATCATTGTCCATTCCCACCATACTTATCACTTTTCATATTTTTCCCTCTCATCCATCCCCTACACTAGTTCGTGCATTGAGTTTCCCAAGCTAGCAAAGGGTTGTACCTTACCTTGTGTGAATAAGGGGCTAAAGGTCCAGAGGGTAAAAGTAGTTGCAAAAAGATAAAATACAAAAGAACAAAATATTTAGATGCTTCGCCTAGGGATCCCCAAGAAAGAAATAAAAGGATTCTCAACAAGAAACATAGGGACCCATAAAATAATAAAATCAAGACCTAGTTAGAGGATAAGGGGTCTCATCACGAGCCAACATATTAGGTCCATGGGCATGTAGAGTTATGACACTACCATTCATCTAGTCACCATGCCAGGATAGTGGCTCTTGGTGGCATAGCCAAGAGAAAGGGGGACTCATCACGAGCCAACCTTCTCATCTCCATGAAATGCTTGTGGGTAACATTGTAACCAATGGTCACCACGCCAGGGCAATGTCCCCTAACTAGTCTCTTGAAAGAAAAAGCTATAAGATAAAATATAAAAGGCATTGAATGGGCTTGGAAACACTTGCATCCATGACAAGGTGTAGATCACCCTCTTCAGAGGCACCCACAGGTAAACTTTACATTCCCCTATCATCACTGCACCCATTGCTCAAATATCCCTCACCACCTCATCTACTTACATGGCCTTAATTTGTATTCACCTGGAAACATCCCACGTCCAATGAGAATTAGCCTAATAGGACCTCCTGATGTCCTCTCCAAACTTGGCTTGTAGGATAGCATAACATTTTTGAGCACTTTTCTAGGAAAGGGGGTTTTATGCACATGTTTAGATAACTTGATTATTATATGTGATTGACATTGCTATGATCCCTATGACTTATGAGCCCATAGAGGGCATACTTGATGTTATTGCAGGTCTAGACCCAACAGACATGTACACATGGGGAGATGATTAGTACAGACCTCCATAGCGCTAAAATCCCACCAGATGGATGCTAAGATCCTAGCTAGGGGCAGAGACATGACAAAGGTTTGCACCAGAGAGAGAGGATGACATTCCACCAGAGACAACCTGGTAGGCCTGAACTTAGGGGGGTCTTGCCCTCCCACTATGATGTAGGCCTTGGAAGGCCCATGACATCACCTCTATGACCCTTGATGTCACCCAATATTTGATGGACACTTTGGAGGCAGTTGTGCACCAAGTGGCACATGTGTCTTGATCTAGGGGCCTTGGGAGGCCTAACGTTTTGCTCCTGGAGGCCAATGTTTCACCAGAGAGGCCTAACGTCACCCTAAAAGGGCATGACACCACCATTTCTACTTTATTTAGGGTTTTAATTTTTCATTTA
The DNA here is from genome assembly GCA_010110895.2 of Picea sitchensis. Classification (NCBI taxonomy): domain Eukaryota; kingdom Viridiplantae; phylum Streptophyta; class Pinopsida; order Pinales; family Pinaceae; genus Picea; species Picea sitchensis. Next base: position 108,878 of record SNQJ01S0009679.1, read on the forward strand.
ATGTAAACACTGGATATTACATGTAAACTGGCCATGTCATCCTTTTTGACCTAATTCTGGTCATTGTAATTGTATAAATAAGGGATTTTCCCTTGTATTATCTCATCATCTTTCACTCACACAAGTGTGAGGTCTGAAATTTACGCCCTAATTAGGGTTAATTGGCTGAAATTTGGTGCACACTTCTTGAAGGAGGCTTATTTTGGAATATTTTGGCATTTTTCTTGGTGAAAGTGTTCAACTAGGCTATTTGCTAGATGATTCTTGGTGAATTTAAGTAAATTTTCTGCAATTCTTATGCATTGAATGGTTATAGTTATATTTATCTTGCATTTATACTAAGATTATAAAATTTCTAGCTTAAAAACCTAGGAGGCTAAAGCACATGTTATTGTCTTTTCCTTAATAACTTTCACCTACTAGATTATGCTAGAAAACCGTTTTTCTTGAAGCTTTTGCTAAGGACCTTGCCATTGCAACACCCTAGCACATTTTTCTTCATATAAGGTGTCATATTTTTATCTTTGAGCTAAATAAGGAGGAAAACTACTAGGTCCTAGGGTTACCTAATTCCTAGTAGCCATTCCCCCCCTAGGGTTTGGTGATTGAAGCCTTGGGCTACTAACACTTCAATTATTAACCTCTCTTGCCTCTAGTTCTCTCATTATCATTTGTTCCTTCAAGATTTTTTGCTTCCTAAAAGGACTCCATTTACCCTAAAAATCATTGATCTAAGCCTTGCTATTGAGTGATTGACAAAAACTACTATCAAAACCTTTACCTTGAGCTCTCTACTAACTACTCCTAACCTTAGAATAGTCTAATCTACCAACCTATTTGTTGGTGTTACTAAAGTAAGCTACATCCATCTATTGTAGCACTAAAAGCACCTAAAAACAATTGAAAAGTTGATTAATACACTGCCTTATTTTCTTTTGACAAATGTTAGTACTTTGGTATTGACGAGTAATTATTCTTGGTCATTTTGAAGCCTTTTTAAGGCATTTATTGTGAAGTTATTGTCTTATAAACATTCATGCTATAAATTTCTATTTTCTTCACCATGTATCAATTATTGCTTTAATTGATAAATTCCATGGTTTTATGAAGTACTAACAAGAAGTTGTACTTGGAAAATATATTTTTTCTTGTTGCTTTGTTGTGGGAAAGTACATATTAATTATTCATTACTTCATTGGTTAAAACCCTGGGACTTTCTGATCAATGTGACTTGTGAGAGGGGACATTTTATTAGAAACTTTAACCTTTTCCTTCTCAAACCCGCAGGTCATTGGGGACTTCTCCCTTGGGATATCAACCCTAAATAGAAAGAGGTATCTTATTGAGGTGACAGTGATAGGATAACCTCTTGTTACACCAATTTTCCTTCCCTAAACCTTATCCTTTGGAATAAGTACAAATTGTGCGATAACAGTCACATTTGGACCTTTTAATTTCCTCAACCATATTTTATATTCTCATTTTTATTTTTTTATTTTTATTTTTCAAATTTTTATTATGTTTTTTTTTGCCAAAGTCCCAAGGTAATGTATTTCATTATTTTTATTATTTATTTTATGATTTTTTAATTTTTGTTCAAAATTGTAATTTATTTATTTTATTATTAGATTGTTATTTTTTATTTTTGGGGACCTAAACGAATGGATTTACCTTTACTTGCTCTCACCAAGCTGCAACTCTCACCAACTCTCACCAACTTGCAGGCTCACCTGTGTGGGAGTTTACCATGTGGGAAATACTTTTCACCTTAGAAATACCTTACCACATGATTACTGCAACTCACATACCTTTGTGGACTCTCACTAACTCTTACCAATCCACGAGCCTATCACAAACTCTCACTAACTTGTCGGCTCACCTATGTGGTGTTTACCATGCAAGAAATACCTCACACCTTAGAAATACCTTACCATATGATTACCCACAATATGAATACCTTTGTATACTCTCACCAACTCTTACCAACCCACGAGCATATCAGACTTGAAATTTTGGACTTTTGAATTATTTTATTGATTGTATTATTTTTCGGGCTCTCACTATGCTGGAATTTCCCATGCGAGAATTCACCTTAGGGTATAACACATGGTTCACCTACAAACTTCAACCCACATGCCTTGTGGGAGTTTCCCATGTGGGATTCACCCTTAGGACATGTTACAGGTTTCACTGTAAGTGTTTTACCACACACATGCATTGTGGGATTTTTCATGCAGGCATTCACCTTAGGATAGGTTTCCATGTTTTTCTTATACCACGTGCATGCCTTGCAGGATTTACCATGACATGTTACCAAGATTTACCCATGCACAAGGATGTTCCCACACCCACACCCACAAAACCTCTGATTTCTCGGTCAAAATATCTACACAGGACCAAGGTTATGTTCCTACCTTAACTATACACACAAACCACTAAGGGGTGGGAAAACATTCAAAAATACTAAAATTCAATTTCCCCAATTCACGTGGGATAATTATATAGGAGTACAAGATCAATGGTCTAGATCAACCTCGTGAGTAGATCAACAATTATTGAGCGTCTAATTTAGGCAGCCATAAATCATGATTCATGAAGCCGAATCAGAAAAGAGAGGGCTCATTGGAAAGATACTGAAGAGGAGAAAACATTGGGAGAAGAATTCGATCCATATCAATAACCAAGATGCCCAAAACATTCAGGTAAAAGAAGGCCACAAATTTGATGGGGGATGAACTGTAAATTATTCAGGAGGCCATAACTCATGATCCAAAAAACTAATTCAAGTGCGAGAGGGAACGTTGGAAAGATGGAACAATGTATAAGATGTTAGTAAAATCATTTTTACTATATTGACCATTGGAACACTCAAAAAATTCGAAGAACATAAGCATATGCAACTGAGCAGAATTGAGGATATTTCCAATGATCGTGACTCATATAATTCCTACAACATGAATCTGATGACTTTAAGAGTCTTCTTGAGTTCTCTCCATAATGTTCATATATTTGTTAATAAATATGTAGGGTAAATTCAAATAATATGATAAGAAAACAAAATGATACAAAATGAAAAGTTGTAACAAAAAAAGAATAGTTACATGAACTGAAGAGTCTGTCTTATTTTATAAAAGATAATCAGTTGTATGAAGAAGATGACTTTTTTCCATTGTAGCTTCACATGGTACTATTATCTATGATTCAATAAATTACATAAGAAATTTTGGGATCATAAGTGTTTTGCGACTGTATATGGGACTATTCTACATGTGTTGTTGCTTCATGTGTTTCTTGAATGATTTTCTATATGAACTATTTATGTACAGGTTATTTAAGATGCTTATGCATTTATGATTTATAATAGATAAAATAGTAATTTTATAGGTTCAATCTACAACTATTTTTGATTCAACCCATATATTTATTTATTTTAATATATTATTGATTGACATGAACTATTTTTGCATTCTGTAATACCATTTTACGTTGAGTCTATTTGTTAGAATTTCTCCTGCATGATAGGTTAGAAATAGTTAGATTATATAGATTTTATTTGTTTTAATTAGATTATATTTATAACCAATTAGAATTATTTGGGGGATAGTTCACTATGTTTCCCTTTTCTGCTTTTAATTTGTATTGGCAACCAGACCCATATACTAGTCGAAATTCAACATCCCAAACGAGAGTGAGTCTAATTGACACTTACCATCACAAATTTTCCCTTACCCATTTGACATGCCATTTGGACATGTCAATAGAAATAGTGCTAGAAGGAGGAATAGATGATAAGTTGAGCATGTGGAGTCATTCTTGTTAATTCCTTTTATTTATTGATGGCTCCTACCCAAATCCGTTTATGGAGAAGTGTTTCTAGTTATGTACCTTACACCCCTCCTAGAAAGATATTTGATTTCTTGTCTTAAATGAAATTTGACGGTGAGGGAGAGATATCTGCATTTGAACATATCATTCAATTATGCTTATATTGTTTTTTCTACTCACTTGTCCATCCACTACCTTTTTGGTCCTATAGATCTGATGTAGGAGCATCCTTCCACATCAGCTGATGCGCTAGCAAGCCAACATATAGGTGCACATTGGAGAAAGAGAGAGGCACCAAACCTTGTTTGCACAGGGGAAGACCCAGGGTTCAACGCACCAACAAAATCCTAACTACCGACCCTTTCGACAACACCTGTGAAGCAGATGAAGTGTCACCCGAGGGAGAGGCAGGGGTGGTTGCAAGACTCAGGTGTCTGCAACCCTTGTTGGGACACATATATGTGATTATAACACTTAGCAATCAAATAGGATAGATTATTCATCAATATTCAACCCTTATGATACTTCACATATAGCATAGAGCATCGCAGTATGTACTTAGATCTAAGATAATTCAACACTTAGCGACAACAAGATAGATTAGATTCAATAGATCAAGCACTAAGCATATTACATACCAGATCTAACATTCATTCATATCTCAGAAGCACAAAGAATAAATAGATCTATCTAAACACATCAAAGCACTTAGCAAAGGAAGAGACAAACACATCAGGTCGAGGCACAGAGCACAACACACAGATTTACCATGGTTCACCCCCACCTTGGGGCTATATCCACAAAGTATTATTCTTTATTAATGTCTTCAATCGGTTACAACACACAGTCATTAAAACCCTTCTACGCACAGGACAGAAGATCTGCGTAGCCCGCTAGATCCTTCTTCCTTGCGTTGTAGCACAAAGCCTTCTATAATCTCTATAATGACTTTCACTTAGCTCTGTAGCCCTTCTATAGTTATGCGTAGAGCACTACTAGCACTTAGCTTACATCACATAGATAGGATACCATCCTCCTACTTACTTCGCCTAGACATCTATTTATACATTACAAAAGTGGGCCTAAGCATGGATAAACCCATGGGCCGACATCCATTTCCAATTACATTAACCCAAAACCTAAAAAGGACCCAAAAAGGGATCTAGCTTCCACGATTTCTGCTTCGCGTTGCGCTCCATCTTTGACATGCTGTCAAAGTCCCAAAAATGGTCGAATATGACCAAGTGTTCCTCAAAAATTGGTAAACGCCAATAGGCCCCCAACACTCACCTATGACTTGTCCTGAGTCACTCAGGTCTGGGTAACTTTTCCTCAAAGGTCTTGATATTGACTCCAGATGCTTCAACTTATCTCTGTGCTACTGCTTCTTGCTCAGTGAATTCTTGAACAACCGCTTCGCTGATAGGTCCTTCCAGTTGCTGCTCGACTATAACAATTACTTGTTCTAGTAGTGTTCCTTGGCCTTCAATTTCTTAAAACAATAGGTAGGCCACCTCCTGGCTCGGATGGAGTTTCTAGGTGACTTCCATCACTCTGTTTTGCGTGGTAAGAATGAGTTATTGGGCAGTGCACTGTTCCTGGGATCTCTTCATCCTCTCAATGGGTGACAAGAGCTTGAGTTGTTCTTGTACTGTATCTACATGCTGCTTTGCTTCCCGGAGTTCGGACTCCAGTTTCTTCAACTCTGGGTCTTCAGATAGTTGTTCATATATCTACATGCTTCTGGTACTTAGCTGTTTACATTCTGCAGCAAGTGTTTTAATCCTCTCGACTGTGCTCTGAGTATTCAATTCTTGCTAGTCACTCACTTCTTGTGGAGTCTGTGGTATGGTCTGAAGCTCTAATTCCATGACCCTTTGTTGAAGTTGCTGAATAACTTCAGCCAACTTCATCACTTGGCTCTCTATGGGCTCTTCGTCCTTCTTCTCTAAGACGTTCATATAATGAAATGCTCTGTTGACTGTTTCTTCAATTCCTATTTGCTGTGCGAGTAGCTGCTCTTTCTCTTTTTGATCTTCGCTCTGTATTCTTCAAATTTTTCTTGGAGATAATTCTTCTCTTGTTGTGTGGCTTGGCGTTGTTCAATAATTTCCTCCTGTTCTTTCTTTAGGGCCTGGGTGGCCTATTCTTTTCATCCTAAGCATGTCGAAGGTGTACTTTGACTGTATCAACAATCTTGTGGAGCTGAACTGATTCATCTCCCACTTCTATTGTTCCTTTTGGCAGAGGTGAAGTAGAGATTGCTTAGCTAGACTAGAGTGCTTGATGTACTCCTTGGAGCGTGATCTCAATTTGGATATACATTTGTTCCTACTTCACCTCCTACTTCTCTATGATTTCCTTTGAAGCATCATTGACCACTACAACAATGAAATCAAAGTCATCCAATGTGAGGGTAGTTCGCATCTTGGTTACAGGGTTTCTTGGTTTCTTTCTGGAGGAAGATTTCAGAGGTGAGACCTTCCTTTTCTTTGATGAGTCTTCTTTGTCCCTAGGTGGTGGTACTTTGAATTTCTATTGTTCAGTTTCTGTACCTTCTTTGTCATCACCTTATTCATCTGGTGTAATGGAAGCCATCCTTATAGATAGGCTGTCAACATCCTGGACTTCTTCAATATTCTTCGTCGTCTTTGCTTTCTTTATCTTACTGGGCCCAAGTGTATCCTGCACAGTTTCGGGGCTGTCGATGTCGGAAATTTCTGCGGGGTCTGCTAAAACAAGGAGGTCCGCCGACCATTCCTTGGTGATCTCTTCCAGGTCTTCTTCTGTCAGCTTATAATAGGATTGAAGTTGTTCCTGGTTCTCATCAGAGCATGGGGTTAGGTATATAAAGTGGTGGTCCATGCTGCAATTTATCAGAGGTTGAAATCTTTGTAAATTGTTCGAGGTTATGCAAGGTTCACTCCTTATGGATGCTTTCAATTGGTTATAGTACACGTGGAAAATGACATTCGATTTCCATTGCTTGCTCATGTCGTTCGAGTACCATAATGTACTGAACTTTGTAGCTAGTGGCTCAAAGGGGTCGAGGTCCAGGAAGGTTGCACCTTACGGTAGCTCCCATGCAACAAAAGAAATCAATATCAGGAGCCATCTAAAATGGAATTCATGCCCCTGATCCTGGGCTTCTCTGTAGTCAATCTCCAATTGATTCACCAGGTACTTCACCCAGTTCATCTGTAGTCCCTCTGCACACTTTCCTGCGAGGTCAACTACAAATCCAGATACTTATGTTGGTCTATTCTTGCATACCAACTTCCCTGCGATCAGTTGGCATGTGAGGCACATTGCGCCACTTTCAATAGAAGCTACCTTGTAGGCTCTTGCGCCTTTCTCAACATCACCATATGATTCTTTGATCTTCTACGCAAGAGCGTGGTCTATGGTATTTTCAGGATAGTACTCATGGGGATCAGGGCCCTGCATGCTAAGCCCGATGATCCTATTGATCAACGCCATATCAAGAGTTATGTGATGGTCTAACCACATGTATCCTCCGTGGTAACTAATTAGCAACAATTTTACACAAGCATTCACCTCCTGGTGTCTGCCGAAGTGCGGTATTTTCATAACGCTAAGAAAAGTAGACTGCACAAGGTTCATCATCCATTGCTAAGGGCTGAGATTCAAATTCTTGCCCTTAGTTCTCATCAAGTACTTATACAGGGTGAGCATGCTGTAAACGTTACGGTCCCCCAGGTTGAAGTCGCAAAACTTCAACACTGTAACCTTGTCTTGATTTGCACGGTAGGTGCGTACTCCTTTTGGTAGATATGTAATGACTAGGGTGTATTCAAAGTCTCTAGGGACACTGTCCATGTTAATCTCACTGCTCAGAGGGGGTATGTAAGTTGGTAGGATAGATGGCACTAACTTCGCGTTGGCTATGTCTTCCTTATGCTTAGTTCTTCTCTCTACGCTGACTCGAGATGTTCCTGCTCAAGCAGTCGACGAGGAGTCTTTCACTCCTCTCGTCGATGATGCTTGGACTCTGGTGGACATTCTTCTTTTTGACATGACTCTCTCAATCATTAAATCAAGAAGGACCTCTGTGACAGATTCCTTAAGTGTCGTGAGCTCGTCGAACATACACACTCGGGAAAGATAATCGAGGTCACGATGAACTCAAAATACTGCACTAGGATGAACAATTTTCTTGCAATGATCACTGTAGACAATCACTAGTTCTGCGGGCTTCGACTTTTCAGTTGGAAAAAGTGTTCTTCAGGCACGACGCGATGAGCTAAATAGGAAATTCATCAACGGTCTACTTGCAATAGGTATGAAGCTTCCATGAACGTTGATCCATCCATTATGGTGTGGTCCAATGGTCTGGTGGTGATCCTTTAATGCTTTTCTGTCCATTGGGGGCAGAAGCCAAACATGTATATCAATCCAACGGTTATATTTCTTCACCATGGTGAAGTGCCATATGTCGCTGTTCTGATATCTCGACGAAGCTCAATTCCTGCGATTTTTTGTTCTACGAAGTTTCCTCTGGAATCTTCTGTAACTTTTCGATCTTGTCTCTCTTCTCACTTAGCTTCCTATCCTTCTTCCCAGTGAGCTTCATCTCTGTCATCCTTTTTCCATTCTGATTCTTATCTTCTCTCGACATAGCCAGTTCGTGATGCTGAGATTCTTTCTTTAGATCCAAGGGTAATACTCCTTCATCATATGGATTAGGTATTTCGGTCTTCTGTGGTTCCTCTAATGTTGTTATAGTTTCAACATCCAAGTCCCTGGTGTTCAATAGCTTAGATATTTTCTCTTGTTCTTCCATCAAGTAGGCGATCCTTCTAGTGATAAATTCCATGAGTTCTTGCTTCTTTTGTTCTAGGGCTTCCTTTTCTTCTTTTCTCCAGATATGGTCTTTTTCAATCCAGATCTTGCCTAAAAAATATGGAAATGGGGCATGGTCCTCAATAAATTTAATAACTTCGAATTCTTCCTCCGTCGAAGCTCCATGGGTACTCATAGCTATCTTTGTAATCCTGCTACATAGGGTTACCATTTTTCCTTTAAACAACCCTATTTTTCCTAGTGAAGGAACCATAACAAGCCTTCCTAGGGTTTCCCAAGTACTTTCTGTCATAATGTTCATCTGTGTTCCCTCATCCAAAGCATATTCAATGTCGAAGTATCCTATTCTTACTTTGATTTTCTCCTTTTCTTTGAAGATCTCTGACAAACTGACATCTTTATGTTCATCCAGGGTTTCTTTCATTTTCAGTAACATAATCTCTAATTCTTTCTGGGGTTCTTCTATAATCTTAGTCTCTTGATCTCCTTCAGAGTTTTCTTGCTCCATATTCATATTTTCAAGTCTAGCAATCATTCTAGGGCAATCCAGTACTTCATGGTCCATAGCCTTACAACAGAGGCAACTAGGGTTTCTCCCAGGGCATTCCTTATCAAGATGTCCTGGTCTTCTTCAACTATAACAAAGAGTTAATCCTCTCTTTCTCTTCAATGATCCCCAACTTTTCTTGTACTTCTTTCTAGGGTCATCATGGCTAGCCTGCAAAAATTTCTTTCTAGGATCCTGCATCCATTGGTTAGTCTAAAAATTCTTTCTATGCATAGGTATAACATATCTTTCATTATTCTTATCACATCTATTCATATCAAACGTTCTTTCATCTAACAATGCCCTAGTTTTCAAGCTAGGACAAAATCTATCAAGCATACCTAAATCCATACTTTGGAAACAAAAATTTTCACATCTTTTACTTCTACAGGGCACAAAGCTTCCAGATCTAAGAACTTTTAACTATTCTTACCTTTATCAGAGTACAGAGCTTACATATCTTACTTTTTTTCTTCAGCATCAACCTCTTTTCTTACAGAGCTGACTTCTTTCCTTCAGATCTGTCCTTCCTTCTTTAGCACAAATCTTTTCAGATCAAGTGGATCATTGCGCACTAGGGCATAGATCCACGCACAAAKATTTCAAAATTTCAGGATGAATCTTTGCACAAATCTTCTTCTGCTTAGTTCCCAACAATCACAGTTTCAGGTCCCGACAACGGAACCATTTTTTGGCACAGGAGCAGACCCAGGGTTCAATGCTATAGAAACACACCAACACAACCCTAACTATCAGCCCTTTCGACAACACCTGCGAAGTAGATGAAGTCTCATCCGAGGTAGAGGCAGGGGTGGTTGCAAGACTCAGGTGTCTGCAACCTTAGATGGGACACATATATGTGATTATAACACTTAGAAATCACCTAACATATATTATTCATCAATATTCAACCCTTATGATACTTCCCAGATAGCACAGTGCATCACAATATGTACTTGGATCTAAGATAATTCAGCACTTAGCCACAATAAGATAGATTAGATTCGGTAGATCAAGCACTAAGCATCTTACATACCATATCTAACGTTCATTCATATATCAGAAGCATAAAGCATAAATAGATTTATCTAAACACATCAAAGCACTTAGCAAAGGAAGAGACAAACACATCAGGTCGAGGCACAGAGCACAACACACATATTTACCGTGGTTTACCCCCACCCTAGGGCTATGTCCACAAAGTCTTATTCTTTATTAATGTCTTCAATTGGTTATAACACACAATCACCAAAACCCTTCTATGCACAGGACATAAGATTTGCGCAGCTTGTTAAATCCTTCTTCCTTGCATTGTAGCACAAAGCATTCTATAATCTCTATAATGAATTGCACTTAGCTCTGTAACCCTTCTACAGTCATGCACAAAGAACTACTAGCACTTAGCTTACATCACATACATAGGCTACTCTCCTCCTACTCACTTCGCCTAGACATCTATTTATACATTACAAAAGTGGGCCTAAGTGTGGGTAAACCCACGGGCCAACATCCCTTTCCCATTACATTAACCCAAAACCCAAAAAGGACCCAAAAAGGGGTCTAGATTCCACAATTTCCGCTTCGCGTTGCGTTCCATCTTTGACAAGCTATCAAAGTCCCAAAAATGGTCAAATATGACCAAGTGTTCCTCAAAACTTGGTCAGGGCCAACAACCCTCCCATTTAAAAAATTGAAATATGATCCTATACGGATTCATGCTGTAAGGTTGAGTGAAGAACAAGCCATGCCTTTTTACAGGCATAAGATAAGGTCGCCTTTAATGGCTAACGGGTTGATGGATCTAGGTTCAATTCAGACTAGATGGTCATTTATGAAACTTAAATATAATAGATGAGGTTAGGTGAGAGAGGATAAGCTCGTAGAGCCCTCTTTTGTAAAGAGATATTTGTATCAGATTTCAAGGAGACTGATGAGAGTTAGGAGAGGAGAGCCTGAGAATCTTTAAAGCTCAAGAATAAGAGTAGGAGAGAAACACGAACTGAGACTATGTTGTAGTCCAATCTATGTACACATTTGTAAACAAACATTCATCTTAATACAAAGAAAATCACATTTTCCTGCACACGGTGTGTTTATGAGTTATCTGTATTCTATGAATGTTATCTGTGTATTTATTTATGTTGTAGATGTGTGATAGATTCCATCTGCAATAGGAGGATATATTTCTTTATCATCGTTGAGTTCAAAATATCGTTCTGGATTCTTTAAGTTGTGTAAGGAGTGCACAACAGAACATTGGAGGTTCTGTAGCTAGTGAAAGGAGTGCACATTTGAACCCTTCTGAGTCAGAAAATAATGTGCTAGGATGATGCACTAGAGTGATCACATAACTCAAGGGGAACCTCAAGGTTACTAAATACCTTGGAGGAGGAATATGTGCAGAGAAGGCACATAGAGAAAGAGTTACTGAACAATCTGTAAGAAGGAGCTCTGGAAGGTGTACATTGAGCAGGAGGTCGTTAAGAGGGCACAAAGTTTTCCTTTTAAAGGAAACAGAAGGGCCGAGACCCTTTAGTAGTTCTGAGTCAATAAAAAATATCAGAAGAGATAGTGCAAAGAGAGAGAAGAGACAAACGTATTCCAAGTCCCAAAGCTCAAAAGGGATAGTGCTTTCAGAAGCGAAGGTGATATTTAGGAGGCCAGACTCGCAGGAGGAGAAAAGGCCGAAGCCTTTGAACACTTAGAAAATATTCTAATTCGAAGGAGATCAAAAGCTCACGAGGAGGAGCGACATTAGCCATTGGATCATAATGCAGAATACCAACATCCGTTTGATCAAAGAAAAGTGCATGAGCCTTAGTGCTTTGCACACATAGGAGAGTGAAATTACTAAAGTTCCAAAGCCTCGAAGTAATTTGTGAGAGTCCATCGTCAAGGAGGAAAAGTGGTGCAAGATCCACGACTCTAGAAGTTTGTGAACCGGGAGGAGGTGAAATAGCCAAAGTCAATCATGACCGTTGATTGCCAAGAGACACGTGTCAGCAAATCATGAACTCTAGGGAAATCACTTCAAGGATTTTAGTTTAGAGTTGAAACTCCCGACGACCGAAGAGCCGAAGGAGATCTGGATCGTCAGATTCAGAGGGACACGTGGCGATGGATCATGAATTCCAGGGAAATCACTTCAAGGATTTTAGTTGAGAATTGAAACTCCCGAAGCCCGGGGAGCCGAAGTGAATCTCAACCATCATATCCAGAGGACAGGTGGCATGGATATGTGGACTCCAGGTAAAGGACCAACGTAATTCATAGCCATCATATTTAGGGTGACACATGGTGCAAATATGTGGATTCCGGGTAAAGACCCGAAGTAAATATCAACCGTCCGATTTAAGGAGACGCGTATAAGAAGATCTGATACTCCGGAAGGATTCGTTCTGGAGATTTGTGTTTTTTGAGGTTTGAGAATCCCAAAATGGATGAAATTCATTGATTTGAGGTGGACGCATGGTGTTAGATCCATAAATCCGGGTACAAAATAGTCCGGAGGGAAGCAGAGGGTGAAAATGCCAAAGCCCCGAAGTGAATCTCGACCGTTGATCGAGAAGGGTGCCAAAGACCGTTGATTTGGTCTTGGTATAAAGTTTCAAAGTCCCGAAGTGGACTAGGTCCATCGATTTGAGGAGGACACGTGGTAGATTATCTACCACTTCGGAGAAAATCACTCTGGAAGAAAGAGGAAGTGTTGAACAAGAACTCCTGAAGGCCAGAGAGCTAGAGTTCATTTGAACCATCCCTTTGCAAGGAACATGTGTCAACAAATATTCCACTCTAGGAGATAGTCACTATAAAGGAAGTGGAGGTTGAGAGTTGAAAACCCTGAAGTCCGGATTGCCGAAATCAATCAAAACCGTTGATTGAAAGGGGGTACATGTCGACAGATCATGGAGATATGGGGGTGCATGTGAAAGGAGGAGAGAAGGAAGAAAGAGAGAACATATCTTAGTCGTTGATCATGAAGCATCATCAAGGTCAAAAGTTCGATGGTTGAACTAGATTGTGGGGTCATAACATGTTCAGACATTAAAAATATGAGAGCGAGCCACAATTGAAACCGCGGTATTAGGAAAGGGACGCATGGAAATTGGAGGTGAATTGCGTGGAGAAAAGCGGGTTGGTCTCAAACCACTCTTGGCCACACCCGCAATCACATAGTTATGAGAGGTCATATCCTAGGGCCATATGAAGGAAGGGGCTAAAGAAAAAGGGGCTAGTGCCTAAAACTTAGTATTTCAGAAGTACGTAGGAAGAGTTTGCGGGTTTGATAGAACTCACACACAGAAGGAAGGGGGACCTGTGTAAATCTAGTTGGGGCCTAGCAAGGGTCTAGAGAGTCGATCTGACTCCCTGATGTGAAAAATCCTAGACCGAGTGGTCAAGTGGCTCGAAGGAGAGTAGGGGGGTTGCATAAAGATCCATCTGCATATGAAAAGCTTCCTATATGAAGGAAGTGGAACCAGATCCCAAGTTAGGTTCTTGAGGAGAGAGTTGTACTCCTCCTGGATGGATTCTTCCCAGAAGAGGTTCCCTTCAACCTCTTTGTAGGACTGCGGGTTTGAATAATGAAGCATATAAAAATGCAAAGGCATCGTGTGTTCAGTGGCACAAAGCACATGAGGAGGATCCTTAAACTGAGATCTGGTCCTCCTTGGATCCATTGGATCCCCAACAAGGTCTCCTGCATCCTAAAGTGTGGGTTGTGCCCACTTGGGAATATATTTTTTACCTACATTAAGGGAGTTGGGGATTTAAGATATTATTTATGATTTATGCTTGGGGATGTTTTTCACAATTGATAATCTCATTGATTTTGTACTTTCAGATGTCCTTCATTATACTTCTTCTTTGACCCTTTTGTGATGAACATGTTGTATTTTAATCCTTTACACTATTTGGTTTTAATGGATTTGAATATATTAATGATATTATTGAATGCAAGGCTTGATACCCCATCTTATTCCTTGAACGAGTTTGTGTTGCAGGAGCATCCCTCACGACAAGCAAAACCAACGTGGAAGCAGGAAGTCAGCTGGAAGACGTCCAACACAAGTTTTTGAATTTTTAAATTTTCCCCTTGAAGTTGATGCGCTGAATATAAATGAGATCATTTAATTTAGGCACCTTGGTAAGAATGTAATCAGACCTCGAGCCATACACTCTTGTCTGAGACAGACAGAGGCATTTATAGTAGTAGTTGCAGGTAGATATAATTTAATTCTTAGATTAGACAGTTTTTAGAGTGCAGGAGGGAAACTGGATATAGACACCCTCATTTGTATCATTGTAACATTAAGCAATAGGAGTGAGAAGAATATAGAGAATAGGAGAATAGTAGAGAGTTGTAGAAGAACACCCATGTATAGATCTTGAGTTAATAGAAGAAGTTGATTCAGATTCATGGATGTTGTGTTACTCTCTATGTATGTGTGTTGAATGCTCTAATGTTTCTTCCTGTTAGGAATTTTGTTATGCTGTGCGTATGATTTCATGCATTAAGATAGAAGTCTGAGAGGAGGTGAAGTGAGTTACGATTGTTTCTCTATTTTGGCCAGGAGATTCCTGCAAGGTGTGCAGTTGAATTCATCCGCAAGGAGTGCGTTGATGAAGGCCCAGTAGTTAAACTCTTGTTCTCGAAGCTCTCAGAAGTGAAAGTGGGTGGCTGAAGCCGTGAAAGGAGTGCATAGGCTGAAGAAGAAGAAGTCTCAGTTGGGAATCTGAGAAGAAAGGAGATTGAAGACTGTTGCTTCAGGAAGTGCACAGAGTCGGAAGGACTCAACACCTGGGAAGTTGTTGAGTGATGAGCGCAAAGAGTGCATGCAATTTCCTCTAAAGAATCAGAGTGGGAAAGCTCAGGAGGTATAGAACCTTCGTGATATCATTATCGAAGACTGCACATGAGGTTTCTATGCCAAGAAGTCCTTAAGAAAGGAGAAGAGGAACCGACAGTCAGGATTCGTAGAGGAGATCGACGAAATCCCGTCAGCCGTTAGATCTCGGGAAGTTGCGTAGGGTTTAAGTCCTAGTACGCAGACGAGGAGTCCCGAAGGAGTCAATGGGATATCAAGGTCATCGGGTTTTGTTCAAGGCAGAGAATCGGGACCTTGTGGTTCTCGAAATCCTGAGGAAGGATCTCAACCGTTGATCTCAATAGGACACATGTCAGACATCAAGGCAGGAGTCGGGATTTAACCCATCGGGGATTTCAGGAGTGTGAAATTGTTGTAAGTTGGAATCGCGATCCGTGATATGCCGATGGGGCGCACAGAACCATCCATCAACAGGGACATGTGGCAAGAGATCCTGAAGAGTTGGGAATCGGAGAATCGGGGTTTCCAGATACAAGAGACTCGAGCATGTTGAAATCGCAATCCGCGATTTCTCGATAGGATCCGAGCCGTCCAGACAGCAGGGACACGTGGTGAGAGATCCCAGAGAATCGGAGTTCGGGGTTCAGGGTTTCTGCATACAAAGGAATTGTGGAATTATAAATCATGATTTCGCGATACCCGATAAGGCGATGAGGAATCAGTGACATGGAGGAGAGAGTTCACACGTGCATCAGGGTTCGACATTTCGGGATTCTCGGTGATGAGAAACTCACGATAGGAGAAGTCGCGAAATCCTGAAATGTGATGGTCCCACAGTCATAGTGCTTCAGTGGAGGACAGGTGTCATTCGCATCGGGTTTTAGAACTTGGAAGGGTCTGTGGACGAGTGCATTTGAAATCGCGAAATCTCGAAACACGATTTCCCGATCACCACTGGAGTGTGGGACATAGGTGCCCGAGCATAAGACAGGTGTCGGAAGGTCAAGCCTTGTCGTGAGTCTATGCCAGGTGCCATCGGGGATCGGAGAATCAGAGATCCTGAGGGTGTAAGTTCTACGCATTCCAAACTCGCGAAATTCGAAACTCCGATAGGAGAAAGGACCGTGGTCTCATGGACTAGTAGGTCGCATGTGGAAAGCATTAGTCGGAGGGAGCTAAGGAGTGGAGAAAGGCGCTATCGGAGATCGAGAATCGGGGATTTGTGAGGTAATTTGTCTATGACCTCGTAAGGGCCGATTTCCCGATGGGAGAATTCCCGATAAGAGCAAGGAAAGCATTTGGAGAATATTCTTCGGGGTTCGGGGATTTGCAAGACCTGATCTCGTGAGTGCAGAACTCACGATCACACGAGGCCCAATTTTTTGATAGGACAATGGGGAATCATAAAATAACATTCTGTGGGTGTTGAGAACTCTCGATAAGGGGTTTTGAAGAGCATTTCAGTTCTTCAGGCCGAAGGAAGAGAAGGTCCTGAGGAAGAGGACGTGCCCTGGGTGGCGTGTTTGCGTCAAGTGGTATCAGAGCATAGAATAGTTTCTTTGCTTTCTATAGTAGAGAAAAAGCGAGAATTCACCATGCCACCAAGGAGAAGAGGTAGACAATCACCCGATCCAGAGGAGGAAATGGAATTGTCCAGAGACAGAGGTAGGCAAGTACATAATCTAGACGTGGAAAGAGGAATGTGAAATCTTCGTGCCATAATGGAGGACATGGAGATAAGACAAAGGCAAAACGCTGATGCAGGAGATATCAGTGAATCCGAGGATGAAGGTGATGCTGGACAAGAATAAATCCCAGCAGAAGATGCAGCCAATGAGCATTTGATTAAGGCTATCGCTCGGATGAGTTCGAAAACAAAGATGGACATTCCAGCTTATGAAGGGAGTCTGGATGCGGAATAGCTGCTAGACTGGATTAGAGCTCTTGATACTTATTTCGATTATGAATATATCGAAGAAGACAAGAAGGTCAGACATGCTGTCACAAGATTAAAAGGACATGAAGCCCTGTGGTGGGATGAACTGCAAGCTGACAGGCGTTGCCAAGGCAAGCAGAAAATTAAGAGCTGGGACAGGATGATTGCAAAGATGAAGGCGAAATTCATTCCCAGGGACTATCAAATTTCTCTGTTCAGGAGGATGCAAAACTTGAGACAGAAGCTGATGACAGTGAAAGAGTAGACTGAGGAATTTTACAGGTTGAATATCAGAGAAGGTCATCGCGAAAGAAATGACGAAAAGGTGGCCAGGTATATGAATGGCCAGAGGTATGAAATTCAGGATGAACTAAATTTGGCGACCATCCGAACTGTGGAGGATGCTTACCAATTGGTTCTGAAAGCTAAGGAGAAGCTGAGCCGTAAACAAAGTCAGAGGGGCCGAGGCAGAAGTCAGCCCAAAGGAAAATCGGTTGCCCAAGATAAATACTAGAAGCCCAAGGATGACTGGAAGAAACCTCAGACTCAAATAGAGAGAGGTGGAAGTTCGCAGTGAGGGCGATATGCTGAGCAAAGAGAACAACATACTGAACAGAGAGGAGGATATGCTGATAATAATAGGTTTCCTCGTACCAGAGGTAGAGGAAGAGGAAGAGGTGGAGTAATCACATGCTTCACATGTGGAAAGAATGGGCACAAGTCAGTTGACTGTCCATATAGGAAGAAGGATGGAGGAGAAGCTCACATCTCCGAGGCACAAAGGCGAGATGATGAGGTTGATGAATGAAGTCCTGAAGGAGTTCATCGGAAAATTTGTCATCGTGTATCTGGATGACATATTGGTTTTCAACAAGTCAAAGGCTGAACACTTGAAGCATTTGGCTATTGTGATGAAGAGATTACAGCAAGAGAAGCTGTTGATAAATATGAAGAAGTCCTCATTCATGAAGATAGAACTCATTTATTTGGGGTTTGTTATTTCTGCAAATGAACTGAGGATGGATCCAGATAAGGTGGAGGTAATAAAAAATTGGCCATCACCGAGAAATATTTTCGAGGTGAGAAGTTTTCATGGACTGGCTAGTTTCTACCAAAAATTCATCAGGAATTTCAGTGGAATTAATGCAGCAATGATGGATACAGTGAAGAAACGACATAAATCTTTTCACTGGACGGAAGAGGCTGAGAAGAGTTTCAAATTGTTGAAACGAAAGATTACAGAGCAACCGGTTTTGGTGTTGCCAGATTTTCAGAAAACATTCCAGGTAAAATGTGATGCAAGTGGGTTTGCAATTGGAGCGGTCTTGAGCCAGGAAGATAGACCGATTGCATATTTCAGTGAGAAGCCGAATGAGGCAAAAGAGAAATACTCCACATATGATAAATAATTCTATGCCATCATACATGCATTGAAGAAATGGAGGCACTATTTGATTCCAAAAGAATTTGTTTTATATAGTGATAACCATGCATTACAATTTGTGACTCAACAAGAAAAGTTGAATCAGAGGCATGTTAAGTGGGTTGAATACATGCAAAATTTTACTTTTGTGATAAAACTTATTTTTGGTACCGCTAACAAAGTTGCTAATGCTTTAAGCAGGAAATGTTTGCTGTTACAGGAGTTCAAAGTCAGGACGATAGGCCTTGATGATCTCAAGGACATGTATGCAGATGATTCAGACTTTAAGGAAGCTTATGAAGCAACTGAGAATCCAGTTCTCAGGGACAGAAGCCAGTGGATAGAGTATGTGATCCAATATGGATTGCTGTTCAAAGGAAATCAACTGTGTATTCCAAATTGCTCCATGAGGGAGAACTTGTTGAAGGAGAAGCACAGTGGAGGATTGGCAGGACATTTTGGCCATGATAAGACATTTGTAAAGCTGAGCGAGTCATACTTTTGGCCAGGGATGCGGTCAGAAGTCAAGAAGTTTGTGGACAGATGCAGGATTTGCCAGCATTCAAACGGAAGGAAACAGAATGTGGGTTTTTATCAACCATTGCCCATACCTGAGAAGCCGTGGGATGAAATTAGCATGGATTTTGTATTGGGATTGCCGAGGACACAAAGAGGTGCTGATTCAATATTTATGGTAGTTGACAAGTTTTCTAAGATGGCACATTTTATTCCATGCTAGAAAACCAGCGATGCGACTCACATCGCAAATTTGTTTTTCAAAGAGATTGTGCGACTCCATGGATTGCCGAAAAGCATAGTTTCAGACAGGGACACAAAATTCATAGGACATTTTTGGAGAACATTGTGGAAGAACATATGAACTAATTTGATGTTTAGTTCTGCTTATCATCCTCAGATGGATGGACAAACAGAAGTAGTCAACAGAAGTCTGGGAGATTTGTTGAGGAGCTTGGTGACAGAGCACCATAGCAGCTGGGATAACATATTACCGCAAGAAGAGTTTGCTTACAATGACTCAGTAAATCAGAGCACAGGGAAAAGTCCATTTCAGATTGTATATGGAATGCAACTAAGTGGGGTTTTTGAATTGAGGGATTCAGGACAAACTGATACTAGCAGTGCTAGTGAAGGAGAATTCGCTGAAGTGATGATGGAACTTCATAGCCAGGTGAAGGAGCGACTGTTGAAGTTAAGTCAGGAGTACAAGCGCAGAGTAGATCAACATCGGAGACAACTTTAGTTTGAAGTTGGTGATCTGGTTCTGGCACATTTGAGGAAAGAAAGGTTACCGAGAGGAACATACAACAAGCTGAAGATGAAGAAAATTGGACCATGCAAGGTCTTGAATAAAATGGGACAGAATTCTTATGAAATTGAGTTACCAGATGACATTGGAATATCTCCAATATTTAATGTTTCGGATTTATATCCATATAAAGCTGATGAAGCAGGAGCAGAAGGTGATGATCAACCAGAGGTCCAGTTGCAGAAGCAAATGCCAGTCGCAGAGAAGCCACAGATGGAACAAATACTGAACAAACGAGTGGGGAAGAAAACCAAGAGGAAATAATATTTTGAATATTTGGTTAAGTGGAAGGGTCATCCAGTTGAAGATGCCAGCTGGGAGACTGAAGCAGAGATTCAGAAGCATGGACATACCGTGCAGGATCTCATGGACAGGAGCCCATGCAAATTTTCAAGCGAGGGAGTATGATGCAGGAGCATCCCTCACGACAAGCAAAACCAACGTGGAAGCAGGAAGTCAGCTGGAAGACGTCCAGCGCAAGTTTTTGAATTTTTAAATTTTCCCCTTGAAGTTGATGCGCTGAATATAAATGAGATCATTTAATTTAGGTGCCTTGGTAAGAATGTAATCAGACCTCGAGCCATACGCTCTCATTTGAGACAGACAGAGGCATTTATAGTAGTAGTTGCAGGTAGATAGAATTTAATTCTTAGATTAGACAATTTTTAGAGTGCAGGAGGGAAACCGGATATAGACACCCTCATTTGTATCATTGTAACATTAAGCAATAGGAGTGAGAAGAATATAGAGAATAGGAGAATAGTAGAGAGTAGGGTTTAAGTCCTAGTACACAGACGAGGAGTCCCGGAGGAGTCAACGGGATATCAAGGTCATCGGGGATTGGTCAAGGCAGAGAATCGGGACCTTGTGGTTCTCGAAATCCCGAGGAAGGATCTCAACCGTTGATCACAACAGGACACGTGTCAGACATCAAGGCAGGAGTCGGGATTTAACCCATCGGGGATTTCAAGAGTGTGAAATCATTGTAAGTTGGAATTGCGATCCGCGATATCCCGACGGGGCGCTCAGAACCGTCCATCAGCATGGACACATGGCAAGAGATCCCGAAGAGTCGGGAATCAGGGTTTTCGGAGACAAGAGACTCGAGCATGTTGAAATCGTGATCCGCGATTTCCCGATAGGATCCGAGCCGTCCAGACAGCAGGGACACGTGGTGAGAGATCCCATAGAATTGGAGTTTGGGGTTCAGGGTTTCTGCATACAAAGGAATTGTGGCATTAGAAATAACGATTTTGCGATACCCGATAAGGCGACGAGCAATCGATGACATGGAGGAGAGAGTTCACACGTGCATCGGGGTTCGACATTTCGGGATTCTCGGTGACGAGAAACTCATGACAGGAGAAGTCACGAAATCCCGAAACGTGATGGTCCCACAGTCATAGCGCTTTAGTGGAGGACAGATGTCATCTGCATCGGGTTTCAGAACTTGGAAGGGTCTGTGGACGAGTGCATTTGAAATCGCAAAATCCTGAAACGCGATTTCCCGATCACCACTAGAGTGTGGGCCATAGGCGCCCGAGCATAAGACAAGTGTCGGAAGGTCAAGCCTTGCCGTGAGTCGACGCCAGGTGCCATCGGGGATCAGAGAATCAGAGATCCTGAGGGCGTAAGTTCTACGCATTCCAAACTCGCGAAATTTGAAACTCCGATAGGAGAAAGGACCGTGGTCTCGTGGACTAGCAGGTCGCATGTGGAAAGTATTAGCCAGAGGGAGATAAGGAGTGGAGAAAGGCGCTATCGGAGATCGGGAATCGGGGATTTGCGAGGTAAGTTGTCTATGACTTCTTAAGGGCTGATTTCTCGATGGGAGAATTCCTGATAAGAGCAAGGAAAGCATTTGGAGAATATTCATCGGGGTTCAGGGATTTGCAAGACCCAATCTCGTGAGTGCAGAACTCGCGATCATGCGAGGCCCGATTTTTCGATAGGACAATGGGGAATCATAAAAGAACATTCTGTGGGTGTTGAGAACTCCCGATAAGGGGTTTTGAGGAGCATTTCAGCTCTTCGGGCCGAAGGAAGAGAAGGTCCTGAGGAAGAGGACGTGCCCTGAGTGGCGCGTTTGCGTCAGTTTGTGTTTAAGGACTTCCTGAATTCTTATGCTTTGGTTTGAAACTCCATCTCATGGAATCATTGAGAAGTATATAGTTGGATTGAATGAAGAACATATTGACCTTTTTGCATTCTCTGGCATGTGCATTGTACCTAAGGAAATCATTCTTTCAAAAAGACTTTCTTTTCAATTCCTTTTCATTTGATGAGTACAATGATTATGGGAAGGAATCTAAATTCTATAACATACTAGCAAGTATCTCCTTCCTTGTTTAACAATGTTTGTTCTTGCTATGGTTGTAGGAAGAAGGTTTCCAAGTCACTTTATTATTAGATTCTTCTGTTGTTTCAAGTCCTCAAGAAGATCATGCCTAAGAAAAAGATATTGTGATTTTGGTCACAAAATACCAGCCACTTAATAGAAAATCATTTGATTGATAAAGATAGGTGGAAAACTCAAGTGTGCCTTGAGAAACCCCATATTTATCTAGCTAATCACTTCAACATCGAAATTCATGTGGGAATCTTGTGATCTTGTTCCTCTTGGATATGCTTCTCTCTAATCAGATCTTGATCATTATTGAAACTAGCATTCAGAATTGAGCCTCATTATTCCCAAACCCCATATGGATTTGAGTTTATCCTTGTACATCCCAGGTTCAAATCTTCTCGTATTTTATTATTTTTCCAGAACCCTCATCCATATGGAACCTGACTCCATGTCGAGAACCTTGAACCATCAGACCCCCCTTATCAGGCTGAGATTCTTTGGTTCTCCCATCATGATGACATGAAGACATCTCTTCGTGCTTTTTCGAGGACCGATATCCCATTGATTTCCTCTTTGTCTTCCTCGAATTAATTTATCCTTTGGACCTTAGATTTATTAAGAAACCTTCCCTTTTCCACACCGAAGACCCATATCATTCGCTTGGCTCAATCGACGGTTCAAATTCTTCTCATTTGTATCCAGCCTAGTCGTGGGAACATTTTCAAGTTTTCGAATATCTCTATTTTCTCACACCTTGGTATTTTCCTCAAATCAACAACTCAGATGGATTATTGTGTTTAATTAATGGCCAGGATTAAATCAACCGTATCCAACCTTTCCTTGTCTCTACATTTCTTAAGACTTTGAATTCTAGATGCGTTCATGTCACTTCCAACCATACTCTTAGATACCTTTTTCCACTCCCCACATACCTCATCGGGCTCTTACCTTATCGAGATCTTCCTCATTGGGAGTTGTTTTTCCATTTGTTCATAGTTTCCCCCAAGATATGCTATCAGATCCACTCACTCTAACTCTCCTCATCGGATTGACAATCTACTTTGGTAATCCTAGTTCCCAAAACCTGAAACCTGATGAGCCAATGGGACTTATCTTAGCAGGCGGGCTCCATCTCGGTGTTTAGTTCAGATTACCTTTCCCACAACCCTGTCTCACAAGCCAATCATATGATCTCCATTGGGTCTTCGAGCTATCAAATTACTTCACTTTCCTGGTTTCTTATTCTTCCCAACCATCGTATTTTGAATATGATCGAACTTCATCCATAGGGTTTACCCTTCACAATTTCCCCTTAATCGGATTGATGTATCCCACGTGCCATGATAACATCAAGCTTCCTTTCATCATATGGGTCACCCTTCATGGAGTTGACGTGCGATCTCTATACCCAATGGTTTCTCACCAATTGTCTTAGCCATATTAGCACGACCTTTATCTCAGTGTAGAACCCTAACCTAGGTGAAAAACCTTGACCAGTAATGGAACTTTGACCCGTATGGAACCAAACCTAAATTTTCCCCAACCTTAGTTGGAATTTATTTTGTATATATGATTTGTATAGTTTATTTGTTTTATTTTTATTTTTTATGTTTGTTATTTTCTTCTTTTATTTTTTATTTTTTTAAATTTCCCATGGATTTCCAAATCTACTCATGGTTTTCTCAAAACTACACATGGTTTTAAATTTACATTTGTTCTAGGAATTACATTGGGAAATTTCTTTTACCATGGTGAAATTATTTTTACTTGGGGAGATTACTTTTACAATGAGGATTAACTTTACCTATCATACATTTTCCATAAATCTAAAGCTATATCATCTACATGAGATTTTAACTTTGTTATTTTGTCAAATTTGTTTAATTTCGCCGACCATATTTTATATTCTCATTTTATTTATTTATTTATATTTATATTTTATTTGTATTCGTATTTGTATTTTATTTTTATTTTCCAATTTTTTATTATATATTTTTTTCCAAAGTCCCAAGGTATTGTATTTCATTATTTTTAAGTCCATAAATTTTATTTTTTATTTTATTTTTTGTTCAAAATTGTATTTTATTTATTTTTGTTTTATTATTCTATTATTATTATTTTTTATTTTTAGGGACCTAAACGAATGGATTTACCTGTACTTTCTCTCACCAAGCTGCAACTCTCACCAACTTGCAGGCTCACCTGCGCGAGAGTTTACCATGTGGTGTTACGAGGGAAAAACTCTCTATGGCCAAGGGTAAACCACAATAGACAGGTATGACTATAGAAATCAACTCAATTCCATTGTATGCTATATAAACTAATATGCAAGATAAGAAAGAGGCCTACCTTGATCCAACGTTCGATGATGTTCCACCATTGAGCACTTCGACCCAAATCTTTATACCTGCAATAAGTTCTTAACAAACGAGCATAGTAAGTACATGGTGATAGTATAAAGGAGTTTGCACATTAGATAACATAATCCATTAATAAACATTACAAACATGCCCATGGATAATAACCATATATTTGCACGATACTAATAGGACGGGAAAGGAGTATTTCTATTAATAATTGATCAACATAAGTGACAACATTACAGACTTCTGTGTCACCACGGTTCAAAACCAAGAAACCAAGTTCCTTCCAACTGGGCCTCCACCACTTCAATCCTCCACCAAAGGCAAGCTCATAAAAGAGAGACAATGAGGTTCTCTCAACAATAGGGAAAGAGCTTGGGGGTTGAACACTGTGTTCAGACTTGAGGGACAAAGGTATGCATACTCAATATGAAGTAATTTCTCACAGTAACTTTTCTCTCAAAGTTGACTGCTTTCTCCTCTTTTTCATAGCTCGGAATTGTGCTCTTATAGCCTTCAAAATGCAACTTAAGGGCCGAGTCAGAACGTTTCTAGTATGTGGAAGGTAAAGGATCAGAGATCTCCTGTCGTGACATAGAAACCCAACTCCATTTTGTATTTTCTGGCACAAATCCTGATGTATGCAGGATGTAGTGGAGCAGCCTACGTATACGCATGCTGTATAGCCGATAGGGCACATATGTGTGGAAAAATGTGTATTTTTGTTTCTGGATTCATCAAAAAGGGATGACAAGTGTGCATAGGAAAATGGAAAAAGGTCGTCTGTGAAAGATAACAATGGTGGGGAAAATCTTGCTATAACAGATGACCCCTAATGTGTGAGATCAGAGGAGTATCTGCGATGGCCGAAATCCATTATAAATAACCTAGGAATGGAGTGGTGGAGAACCAGATGGATGAACTCAATTTCTCATTACATTCTGCATTAACTTTGCATACATGGATGCTAATAATACAATGCCGATCCATGTGGAAAATATACCAAATAAGTGTTCGTGGCCATGAATAGGAAAATACAAATGCAGTTATATGCCAAAATTTGTCATAGTCATGAACAAGGCCTAGTGAAACCAGTCTCAAAATCAATCTGAAGATATCTGTATACCATGGAGTACAATCTGAACTCCCATGATCACTGAAGTCAAATAGGTGTTGGTTAAATCAAAGGGAAGCAACAGCTCAGGAAAGATGCGGCCACGTAGTGATGTCTTCAAGTCTTCTACACTATCCGCCAAGGGTGAAAGTCTACATCATGTGAATAAAGGATTTGAGGTCAAACATAATGAGACATCATTTGATTATCGGTCATTGAGGTATACTGTTAACAAACGCGAGACAACCTACCAATAATGAAAGTAGGTATCAAGGCACCGAGTACATTCCTACAAGTGTGAATAAAGGAGTCAGTGTCGAAAACTTGAGAAATCCATTGATCAGGAGACATTGATGTATTCCCATCTGTCAATGGCGAGAGATTCTACCATTAATGACTGCAAGCCTCAAGGTACTCATAAAACTATAGGTCTCATGTCCAGAATAAAGGAGCTGAAGTCGATGGAAAGAGACCCGCTGAAAGGAGAGCATTAAGACATCTCTCATCAGTAAGCATGAGGAACAATGTAGGAGATTCATGATTTGGTGGAGATTGGATGAAGAACATGTTCAAAAACCAATGACCATGTGCATCTTTTGTGTGTACCAAATGTAAGCGGTATATGAAAAACACCTTTTGAATAGTAGCCAATGATGAAAACTGCTGATAAAGGCGAGGAAACCACCAATAAGGCTAATGGAATTCAAGACACTGCACAAATCCCAAAGTGTGAATAGATGTCTTGCCGTCGAACACAAGGGAAACCACCCAGTCAATGACCAATGATGAAATGTCGATTGTTGGGTTCAAGGTGACCTACCGATGATGCAAGTAGGGCCAGGGTGCATGATACGACCATAATATCATGTGTTTCTGAGATAAACTGAGGGTATGGCTGACATGCAAAGTCAAGATTTATGAGGAGTGGCTGACACAGGTTGATGGACTTCCTTTGAACAAGAGCATGAGACATATGGTGGACTCTGACAACATAGACTCAATGATGTGACTATTAGATGTAGGAGGCATTGATAACGTTCTCTATAGGGACTGGAAGAGTAACCAGTCGGTAGAGAAAACTCTGTGATGAGATCAAATTCCTGAGGCCATGCTAAACCCAAAATTATGATGACACAAGGACTCAATAATTTTGTGCTCTATTCAAAGGCGACATGACTGCTGCCAATTATAATATAGTACTCCCTTCCTGCTCGTATTTTTTTTGTTTTTTCATAACAAATGAATGCTATGATACAGAGGAGGAAATGAGTGTCGCAAGTAAGAAAAATTAGTTCCAACAGTGGAACGTACCTATGCTTAATGCAAGGGAATGCATGCGGGAGATGGACACTCAGGGTGATGTTCCCTCCAAGGTATAGGATGTCAAATTGCAAAGATTATAAGCAAGGCTCTGGTTGGTTGAGGATGCAAAAATTGCTTAGGCAACGGTTTATAACACAAAGAGAGAACTGGCTAAAGGCTCAATACTGCAAGCAAGGGCATGAGATGAAATCACAACTTAATGCCAAAAAATATCCTTTTTTATGTCTTGTAGTCTACTTGGTGTGAAAAAGGGGTAAACTTGTGCCAAACATACGTCTTTTCAAATCCAATTTACGATTGTGAAAAAGACAAGTTCACTCGACAATCTTTTCTATTTTTGATAACGAGTTAGAAAAGAGCTTAACTAAGACTCATAGCCTTTCAAATTCAATTTAACGAGTGTGAAAGGGACAAATCACTCAACAATCTTTTCAGTTTTTAGACGAGTCAGAAAAGAGCTTAACTAAGACTTGTTTTTGGGAGTCCGCGAGAAATAAGGCCACATGTGCATGAATGATAAATGAGGCTCATCATAAGGTCATGTATTGAATTATAATGG
Organism: Picea sitchensis; assembly: GCA_010110895.2. NCBI lineage: Eukaryota > Viridiplantae > Streptophyta > Pinopsida > Pinales > Pinaceae > Picea > Picea sitchensis. The sequence continues at coordinate 136,294 of SNQJ01S0009679.1, forward strand.
ACTCTTGGTCCTAAGGAAAAACTCGACATGGGAACCAAATGACAAAGAGGATCTAACTCAATTCCATTGTATGTTATATAAACTAATGTGCAAGATAATAAAGAGGCCTACCTCGATCCAACGTTCGATGACGTTCCACCGTTGAGCACTTCGACCCAAATCTTTATACCTGCAACGAGTTCTTAACAAACGAGCATAACAAGTACATGGTGATAGTATAAAGGAGTTAGCACATTAGATAACATAATCCATTAATAAAATTACAAACATGCCCATGGATAATAATCATATATTTGCATGATACCAATAGGATGGGAAAGGAGTATTTCTATTAATAATTGATTAGCAGAAGTGAAAACATTACAGACTTCTGTTTTGACACAATTCGAAACCAAGAAACCAAGTTCCTTCCAACTGGGCCTCCACCACTTCAATCCTCCACCAAAGGCAAGCTCATAGGAGAGAGACAATGAGGTTCTCTCAACAATAGGGAAAGAGCTTGGGGGATGAACACTGTGTTTAGACTTGAGGGACAAAGGGATGCATAATCAATATGAAGTAATTTCTCCACAATAACTTTTCTCTCAAAGTTGAATGCTTTCTCCTCTTTTCCATAGCTCGGAATTGTGCTCTTATAGCCTTCAAAATGCAACTAAAGGGTTCAGTTAGAACGTTTCCAATATGTTGAAGGCCAAGGATCAAAGATCTCCTGTCGTGACATGGAAACCCGAATCCATTTTGTATTTTCTAGCACAAATCCCGATGTATGCATGCTGTAGTGGAGAAACCTACGTATACGCATGCTGTATAACAGATAGGGCACGTATATGTGTAAAAATGTGTATTTTTGGCTTTGGATTCATCAAAAAGGGATCACAAGTTTGCATAGGGAAATGGAAAAAGCCCCTCTGTGCAAGATAACAATGGTGGGGCAAATCTTGCTATAACATGTGGGAAATACTTTGCACCTTAGAAATACCCTACCACATGATTACCTGCATCTCACATACCTTTGTGGACTCTCACTAACTCTTACCAACCCATGAGACTATCACCAACTCTCACCAACTTTCCGTCTCACTTGTGCGAGCATTTACCATGCGGGAAATACCTCACACATTAGAAATACCTTACCACATGATTACTTGCAACCTGAATTCCTTTGTAGACTCTCACCAACTCTTACCAACCCATGAGCATATCAAACTGGAAATTTTGGACTTTTGAATTATTTTATTGATTATGTTATTTTTCGTGCTCTCACTATGCTGGAATTTCCCATGCGGGGATTCACCTTAGGGTATATCACATGGTTCACCTACAACCTGCAACCCACATCCCTTGCAGGATTCATCCTCAGAACATGTTACAGGTTTCACTGCAAGTGTTTACCATGCACATGCAATGTGGGTTTTTTCATGCAATATTTCACCTTAGGATAGGTTATTGTGTTTTTATTATATCGTGTGAATTCCTTCTAGGCTTTAATAGGACATGTTACCAGGATTTACCCATGTGCAAGGATGTTCCCGCACCCACACCTGCAAAACCTTCGGTTTTTGGGTCAAAATATCTATGTGGGCCCAAGGTTTTGTGCCTACCTTAACTCCACACACAAACCACTAAGGGGTGGGAAAACATTAAAAAATCCTCAAATTCAATTTCCCCAATGCATGTGGGACAATTATTTAGGACTACAATATCAACGGTCCAGTTCAATCCCGTGAGAAAATCAACGACTGTTGAGCGTCGAATTTAGGTAGCCATAACTCATGATTCAGGAAGACAAATCAGGCAAGAGAGGGCTCATTGGAAATCTATTGAAGAGGAGGACACATTGGGAGAGGATTTTGAGCCATATAATCAACAAAGATGCCCAAAACATTCAGGTAAAAGAAGGCCACATATTTTATGGGGGACGATATGTAAATTCTTTAGCAGACCATAAATCATGATCCAAAAAACGAATTTAGGTGAGAGAGGGCTCGTTGGAAATATGGAAAAGTGTAGAAGATGTTAGTAAAATCCTTTTTACTATATTGATCACTAAAACACTCATAAAATTTGAAGAATAGAAGCAGATGCAACTGAGAAAATGTAATGATCCCAAGGCAATTTTCCAGGATCATCATGATTTTGGGTGTCTTTTAAAACTTTTCTGGTTGTGGCATTTCGTCAAACACTTTGCTGATCTACTTGTTTACATGTGTTTACTTGCAGGATGGCTTCTTGATTTCAGACTTAGGTTTTTACTGATGTGTTTATATGTGTTTTACAACAATAAACAAGAAGATACAATCATGGAACATACCTCAACCATATGCAATATGATAGACAAGCCAAAACATCTCACATCTGATTTTATTCATGAAATAGAAGAACCTGCTACAATGAAGATGTCAATCTAGAATTCTCAACAGATGGCTAAGAAGATAGACAATAGAAGCTGCTACAAAATGCTCCAAAAACGATTACAATAAGCCTCCAAAGTCTGAATATACCATGAATACCAATACAAGAAGATCTGGGCCGTATGAAGTGTCAATCCCCAAGCTGGAAGATGCCACGCCCTACTGAAACTGTCAACCCCTACAATTTCAACCCTACTGTCAAAGACCTCCAAATGCTACGTTGAAGATGCCGAACAGTAGATCGGGATGAGTAGAATCCCCTCCTGAAATCTCAAGCCAAAATACCAAGGGAAACTCCTCTAAATGCTGAAGCCTCCAATGGAGCTGAACCCTCCTAAAACTGTCAAACCCTATAATTAAGCCCTAATGAAGGAGGCCTCCAAATGATTTGAAACTTGCTAGAAAGATATATTGGGACACTGCAAGTCACTATGTGAAGTCTCAGGGTCAGATATGAATTATAACCCCTCCAAACTGAATAGATCTAAATCTCCAAAATGTCCTCCTCTCCAATTCATCCCAATGCTCTAGGAAATAATATGTACCATAGAACTCTCTCAAGAGGCACTAAAAATCATGGCCAAGGCCCTGCAAGTAAAACCCAAGTGCTCAAATCTCCAAGGAATCCCTCAAACCCTTGCAACAAACCTTCCTTCAATAAATGGTGCGCCCACCTTGCTGGAAACCCCTAATGGTGCACCCTCCTTCTCTTCCTGTGCCGTGGCTGGTGTATAACCCTCCTTCACTGAGTAGATATGGAACTAGAATGGTGTGGGAGAGTATTTCATCTTCGAGACCAAGCTTGGGACAATCTAGGTGGAATCTTTCACCATCGAATCATCGTCTAGGGTTTGTTAAGTCAAAACCCTCAAAACCCCCAAGAGACGAGCCCTCTAGCTAGAAGCCAGAAATCCAAAAGATAAACATACATGAATGAATGAGAAGAGGTCCTTTCCTTTCCTTTATATGTTTTGTCTCACCTTGTCCTTCCAAAGTGACTTTCATTTTATTAATATTTAATTAATTAATTAATTAACCTTTTTACCTCTGAAAAGTGTCTTATCTCTCCTTGTGGCTTCCCTGGCCACTGAAAGTCACTTCTAGCTATCCCATCCTGTAGTGTTGCTCCTCCTGATTCCAATGATCTATTACACTGAGAAGTTCCTCCAAGTAATGTTCCCAAAATGACCTCTTGAGTGAATTTAATTGACTTATAGCTCAAAATACTCAAAATCACGGAAATTGTCAGAATGCAATGAAACCAAAGCCAACCTGTGCGAAATGGCTCATAATGATGAGATGGGATGAGAAATGCAAGATGGACCTCAAAATTCCTCTCAATAAGAATTATACTCTCTATAACATCCATCTGGCTACTCTGGTCATCATACACCTCTGTAATGTAATGATGTCCCAAAGTGGGAACATTACAGTCCTCCCTGCTCGAAAATTGCTTGTCCTCAAGCAATAACCAAATCCCGCCAAGTAAAATACCAGGATCCCATGTCCACCTGTGGGATACACAGTAGAACCCATAAAAATATGAACACTCATACACTCTTCCCCCTGGGTCCCATAACAAGTCATGAACTTCTAGCCCCTGGAAAGCATAATCCTAAAATAAACCAACTATGTGAGTCTCCTGCATATGACACATGGCCTCATCTCGGAATGAGTCCATCCTCCAAGTCTCTACCAATATCCACACGATCTCCATCAAATTCACATGCTTATGCCAAAATGAGGTACTGCAAGACTTCTGTGAGACACTCTCAAGTGATGCACTCCCCCCAACACTGAAGCTCCATGGAAGGTTAGAATGAATTTCCCCTGCAAAGGTCCACTCGCCCATGTCAGTCAGTGAAATGATCAACCCTGCAATATTTGGTTCCCATGCTAACCTCTATCAAAGATCACCATGATGGCCCTACACTACTTTGATTATGATTGTCTTCCCCCTGCATACATACCAGATCTTCCTCTCTTGGATCCTCATGCTGAAATACCTATGACCATTGGACCTGCTGTCCAAAAATTGTACCTGTAAAAATGTCTCTGTAGAAGTAGTACCTGCCCAACCATGTCCATTCCCTATCATAATGATCAAGATAGAGAAACTGCCTCTGTCCCTAGGGCAATTCCCTGCAGGCCCACTCCAAACCAACCCCTAGTGGAGTGTGTGGCTCTCTGGTGCAACCTGGGTCACCATGTAGTGAAACACCCTGCTAACCAAGTGAACTCCTGGATCCCATGGTAGACTTGGAATTTTATCACTTCCAATATCCTCTAACTGCTCCTATGTCAGACTGATCACTGTTGGAAGCCCTCTGTTCTCATCTGCTATCATCTGGCCTGTGGTGCTCACCATCATGCACCAAGTCTCTGCTGGTTGCCTATGATGATCCACCTTTATCCTGGAGGATGCTATAAAAGTAATCTTGTCATATGGTCTCAACCTAGCCACTCCCCATGTCTTCATCCACAACCTATCCCTCTTCATGGTGCTGTCTATGATAAAGGTGTCAGGACAAGCTAACAAAAACAACTGCAGCTGACTGTAGGACTGGAAGGTGTCACATGATTTGGTCAACCCCAAGGATTCAACCAAGAGAACATCTACCTGTACCCCTGATAACTACTCACCTGTAGCCACCACTAAACCCCAATCATCAGGTGCAACCAGAAGTAACTCCTCCAGCTGATGGTAGGCTAATCTCCATCTCTCATCTCCCATGCAGTTGCTGAAACGATGAAGGTGAGATCTCATAACTATGTGTTGTTGCAAAGGAGTGACATCTGCATACTCCCCTGAGTGGGTATCCTCTCTGTAAGGAAATACACCCCTCTGAATCCCACCATACATCTCTGCATGTACCTGTGAGCTATCACTATTCACTGTATGCTCTGGCATACTCATGTCGTCTCCCGTAGACTCACGCTGCATCATAGATCCCGGGCATACTACTGGATCAAACTCTACATGGAGGTCAACCACTCTTAGAACACAAATGGAAGTGTCCTCCATCAACTGGTGCTCCTCTACTAGATCACCAACATCCTCTATCAACGTGACTGACTGATACATCTGAGTGTCCACTAAGACAGATGAAGTGGATTTCTCACGAATCTCCTCACCTGAACTACCATGTGCCACTGATGCTCTCCAACAGTAATCTGCCATCAATGCATACATGTCATCACTACACCTGGTGGCTTCCATGATCATATCCTCACTGACTCTCAACTGTGCTGCTAAGTGGTGTGACTCCTGATCATGGTCATGCTGAGGTGCCACCTCATATCCCTCACTTCCATTGTCAGTACTACTAATGTCAACTCTGGAGTCCCCAAAGACACTCTCTGCATAAGATAACATGATGAACTTCCCACTGTCTACTATGTTGTTGGGTACTCCTGTATGCCACTGCACCGCATCACTGGATGCTATCTCCCCCTGAATTACAGTGTATCCTGTATGGGAAGACGTATTCTCCTGTGCACTCACCATGCTACTATCATCTGCATCTGGATCCCATGTATATGTATATAGACAATTGCTATGGTCATCCTGACTACTACAGAGTGCATCCTCATCCATGCAGGCCGATCCTGGAAGTAAGTTCTCCATCAACCTGTTAGCATCCACAATCTGCTCAACTAATGGAGTCTCCAAAAACTGTGACTCAATCTCCTCTGGTTGATCTGTATGTGTAAGGCCCACTGTCTATGCTCCATGTATCTCCTCATGTATTGGTGGATCTACATGTCTATGGTGTGCATCCCTCACAGAAGGCTTATCAACCCTATTTGACATGCTACTGACCTCCTCATGTGACGTGGCTATTAGGGGTGTCTGGAAGGATGACATATGTGTCACGACCATCATAGGAAGCTCATCATCTCTAGGTGCTAACACGTGAGACTCCTCACTAGTGTCACCACTCTGTTGAGGTGTAAGGTCATCAATGGTATGTGATATGTCCGCTGAGACACTGGTGCGATCGTCCTGTCCATCCAACTACCTATCCTCTACACAATGGTCATCATCCTCCTCAAGTGTGCTAGTAGCATCAACCTCTGTACAAGAATCACTATCACTAGCCTTTGTAAAAGAGTCACTATCATCATTCGACTGTCCCAAATCATCACCTATCACTCCATCCTCACACATCTCATCATCACTGTCATAGTGTGCCTCAATAGTGTGCTTTTGGTGCTTACCCCTGCAGCTATGATCTGGTTCCCACGACCCCTTGCAACTGTAGCAAAGTTGCATGCTCCTAATGGGTGTGGGGTTTCTTTGTGCTTCCCTCCATCTAGCTGTTGTGGCCATGTATTCCTCTTCTTGTTTGACCTAGAATGTAATCTCATTTGTGCTCCACCTAGGATATTTTAAGGATAAATATTGTTGGAAGGTTATTAGGGCCCTAGTTTCCTCACTAAGGTCGTAGTAGTATTCCCATATACTATGTACAGTCTCTCTAGTAAAATCCACCATATCCATATCCTCTTATGGAAGACCTCTCTATGGCTCTGCATGCATGTGCTAATTCCCATGGGCTGGCATGAATCTAAGCTCTGATACCACTGTAATGATCCCAAGCCAATTTGCAAGGATCATCACGATTTTGGGTGTCTTTTAAAACTTTTTTGGTTGTGGCATTTCGTCAAACACTTTGCTGATCTACTTATTTACATGTGTTTACTTGTAGGATGGCCTCTTGATTTCAGTCTTAGGGTTTTACTGATGTGTTTATATGTGTTTTTCAGCAATAAACAAGAAGATACAATCATGGAACATACCTCAACCATATGCAATATGATAGACAAGCCAAAACATCTCACATCTGATTTTATTCATGAAATAGAAGAACCTTCTACAATGAAGATGTAATTTTGGAATGCTCAAAATATGGATAAGAAGATAGACAATAGAAGCTGCTACAAAATGCTCCAAAGAAGACTACAATAAGCCTCCAAAGGTTGAATATACCATGAATACCAATACAAGAATATCTGGGTTGTATGAAGTGTCAATCCCCAAGCTGGAAGATGCCATGCCCCGCTAAAACTATCAACCCCTACAATTTCGGCCCTACTATCAAAGACCTACAAATGCTACGTGGAAGATGCCGAATGGTAGATCGGGATGAGTAGAACCCCCTCCTGAAATCTCAAGCCAAAATACCAAGGGAAACTCCTCCAAATGATGAATCCTCCAAACTTGCTAGAAATATAGATTGGGACATTGCAAGTCACTATGTGAAGTCTCAGGGTCAGATATGAAGTATAACCCCTCCAAACTAAATAGATCTAAATCTCCAAAATGTCCTCCTTCTCTCTAATTCGACCCAATGCTCTAGGAAATAATATGTACCATAGAACTCTCTCAAGAGGCACTAAAAATCATGGCCAAGGCCCTGCAAGTAAAACCCAAGTGCTAAAATCTCCAAGGGATCCCTCAAACCCTTGCAATGAACCTTCCTTCAATAAATGGTGTGCCCCCCTTGCTAGAAACCCCCAATGGTGTGCCCTCCTTCTCTTCCTGTGCCATGGTTGGTGTAGAACCCTCCTGCACTGGGTAGATATGGAACTAGAATGGCGTGGGAGAGTATTTCATCTCCGAGACCAAGCTTGGATAAGCTAGGTGGAATCTTTCACCACTGAATCGTCCTCTAGGGTTTGTTAAGTCAAAACCCTCAAAACCCCCAAGAGATGGGCCCTCTAGCTAGAAGCCAGAAATCCAAAAGATAAAAATACATGAATGAGTGAGAAGAGGCCCTTGCCTTTCCTTTATACTTTTTGGCTCACCTTGTCCCTCCAAATTGACTTTCATTTTATTAATATTTATTTAATTAATTAATTAACCCTTTTACCTCTAAAAAGTGCCTTATCTCTCCTTGTGGCTTCCCTGGCCACTGAAAGTCAATTCTAGCCATCCCATCCTGTAGTGTTGCTCCTCCTGATTCCAATGAGCTAATACACTGAGAGTTTCCTCCAAGTAATGTGACCAAAATGACCTCTTAAGTGAATTTAATTGACTTATAGCTCAAAATACTCAAAATAATGGAAATCATCAAAATGCAACGAAACCAAAGCCAACCTGTGCAGACTGGCTCATAATGATGAGATGGGATGAGCGATGCAAGTTGGACCCCAAAATGACTCTCAATAAGCCTTGTACTCTCTATAACATCCATCTGACTACTCTGGTCATCATAAACCTCTACAATGTAATGATGTCCCAAAGTGGGAACATTACAGAAAAATTGAGGATATTTCCAATTATCGTGACTCACAGAATTCCTACAACATGAATTTGATGACTTTAAGAGTCTTCTTAAGTTCTGTCCATAATGGTCATATATTTTTTAATAAAAATGTAGGGTAAATTCAAATAATATGATAAGAAAACAAAAGGAGACGAAATAAAAAGTTGTAACAAAAAAAAAGAATAGTTACAAGAACTGAAGAGCCTCTCTTATTTTATAAAAGAGAATCTGTTGTATGAAGAAGACATATTTTTCCCATTGTAGCTTCACATGGTACTATTATCTCTGATTCAATAAAGTACAAAAGGAATTTTGGGATCATCAGTGTTTTGCAACTGTATATGGGACTATTCTACATGTGTTGTTGTTTCATGAGTTTCTTGAATGATTTGCTATATAAACTATTTATGTACATGTTATTTAAGATGCTTATGAATTTATGATTTTTAATAGATAAAATGGTAATGTTATAGGTTCAATCTAAAACTATTTGTGATTCAACACACACACACACACATTAATATATTACTGATTGACATAAACTACTTTTGTAGTCTATAATACCATTTTACATTGAGTCTGTTTGTTAGAATTTCTCCTGCATGGTAGGTTATAAACAATTAGATTATATAGTTTTCATTTGTTTTAATTATATTAGATTTAGAATCAATTAGAATTGTTTGGGGGATAGTTCACTGTCTTTCCCTTTTTCTTCTTTTAATTCATAGTGGAAACCTGACCCACATACTAGTTAGAATTTGGAATCCCAAACGAGAGTGAGTCTAATTGGGACTCGCCATCATAAATTTTTCCTTACCCATTTGACATGCCATTTGGACCTGTCAATAGAAATAGTGCTAGAAGGAGGACTAGATGATAAGTTGAGCATGCAAAGTCATTCTTGTTAATTCCTTTTATTTATTGATGGATCCTACCCAAATCCTTTTATGGAGATGTATTTCTGGTTATGTACCTTACACCCTTCATAGAAAGATATTTGATTTCTTGTTGTAAACGAAATTTGATGATGAGGGAGATATATCTGCATATGAGCATATCATTCAATTATGTTTAAATTCTTTTTTCTGCTCACTTGTTCGTCCACTACCTTTTTTCTCCTGTAGATCCATCTTCATATGGAAACCTTCCTATCTGAAGGAAGTGGAACCAAATCACAAGTTAGGTTCTCAAGGAGATAGTTTTACTCCTCCTGCATGGCTTCTTCCCAAAAGGGGTTCCCTACAACCTCTCTGTAGGACTGTGGGTCTGAAGAATGAATCGTATAACAATGCAAAAGCATTGTGGGTTCAGTGGAAGTGAGCACATGAGGAGGATCCTCAAATTGAGATCTATTCCTCCTTGGATCCATTGGATTCCCAAAAAGGTCTCCTACTTCCTGAAGTGTGGATTGTGCCCAGTTGGGAATTTACTCTATCTCCTCATCTGCATGTACTGACTCTACATATGAATTCTTTCACTGTGCATATAAATTCTCTGACTGTGCATCTATACCCTTTGAATCCTATGAATATGTACTGTAACTAAGATATATGGTGTGATCTGAATGTGTGGACTCATCATCTGCAATTGGTGGAAGTACAAAATCCTTCGCATGTGGCTCATGTGGAGCATGCAAGGGAATTTCCTTGAACTATAAACTATGCTCAATGATGAGATGGTTTGTAGAGGGATCAAGTAATCTGTATCCCTTCACATGGTCTAGATAACTAACAAAGATGCATGGGTTGATCTGTGGATCTACTGATTTCCTCTTCTTAGAGGGAATACAAGCCCATGCTTGTGATACAAATATATGGAAGTGGGTGACTTCTGGTTTGTTCTCACTCGAATTCTCAAAATGAGTCTCATCCTTAACATATCTATGAGGGGTTTTGTTCTGAATGTGATTGGCACAATTAAGTGCCTCAACCCAAATCTTGGGAGGAAGTTCTTTTGCATGTATCCTGCAACTAGCCATCTCTTTGAGAGATATGTTTTTCCGCTCAACAACCCCATTCTATTGCAGAGTATATGGTACTGTGTGCTACAATTGTATCCCAACCTCAAGACAAAGATTTTAAAAATTTATGTTTACATACTTTCCCCCATTATTTGTATGAAAGGATTTGATCTTTCTCTTTGATTGAGTCTCAACAAGTGTTTTGAACTATTTGAGATGCCTGAAGACCTCATACTTCTTCCTAAGAAAAAATACCCAAGTATAATGTGAGTAATCATCCAAAAATATAAGCACGTACCTTGCCTTGCTGATGGATGGATGCAAGAATGGACCCATGAGATCATTGTGAATCAGATCCAATGGAGAGGAGGCCTTGTGAGCCTTCCCTTTCTCAAAATCCTCTTGAGGATTCCTGCCAAGGACATATCCTTTAGAAAAGTGGATATCAGGTAACCTGGTGACAGTCCCCTTCTTGCTAAGTTGTTGAATGTACCCGAAGTTTAGGTGACCAAAACTATCATTCCATAATCTACTACTGTCATCAACATGTGTAAATAGTATAGAGGAATCAGGTTCAATAAACTTAGTAAAATTATATAACCGATATTTATGATTTATTTCCCCAACAATAATTTTGGAGTTGTCTTGCATGTCTAATATGGACATAGTGTTTGGTGTGAACTCCACCTTTTTTCCCGAGCCCAAGTGTGTAATATGATACATCGAGCGAAGATTCATGAAAATTTGAGGAACATGCCGGATGTTCTCGAAGCTTCCATGATTTAATTCAAATCTCCCTTTTCCAGTGACTTCGACTGGAGTGTTATCCCCCATGAGGATAGGAGGTCCCATGCATGCAGTTACATATGATAAAATATCCTTTGTGTTTTTTGTCTGATGGGAAGCACCTAAATCTACAATCCATGCATCAAGAGAAGAATGAATAACTACTAATGCATGAGAATTACCTTTCTTAGGGGCTTGATCTTCTAATTTTTTCTTGGAAGTATGAGGAATGAAGTCCCCAAGGTTTTTCTTCTGAAGTATTTTTTCCATAAGATCTATTTGCTTCTTCATGCATGCATATTATGGATGGTTCCCGTGATTGTAGTAACCATAATTATTCCTTTGATTTCTTTTTACACCTTTGGAGCCCGAGGAATCATTAAATGGTTTGGAGTACCCTTCCTTATTTGGCTCTGCATGTGCCTTTCCTTTGCCTTTCTATTTAGATTTAGTATTTTGAGAGCTTCTTCCATCAGGCACAACAAGTGCATGTGCATTGGGGCCCTTGATTATTCCCATCTAAATGAGCTTATCCTAATCTCGTGTCAAAGCCTCAATGAACTGTGACAATGAAGGCATGGTCTAGGTTGCTCCTATGCTGAATATGGTAGAATGAAATGTGGGGACAAATACACTAAATTCCAGTCCAAGTTTGGCCATGATAACAAGAACCATTTATTTTTCTTGTTTGGATTTTTCAATACCATAGTATGTTAATTCATGAAGGAGAGATTTAAATTTGGTGAAGAAATATTGGACATTGTCAAAGTTCTTTGGATCCAAAGAGTTCAGTTATACTTCAAGCAAATGGCCTCTCATTTCATCCTTCTTGCCAAAGAGATCAACCAAGGTGGTCCAGATCTCATTTGGTGTCTTTCATGCATCGATCTGAAACCATAGGTCAGGAGGAATAAACATGCATAGGAGACCACGAGCCTCGTCCATGTAGTTGAAGTACTTGGATTTTTCCATTACTGAGGTGCGTTCTGTTTCTGTGGCAATGGCTATCTGATACAAGCCCTTACCCCTGAGTAGGTGTATAATTCTTGGCTTCCAGTTGTTATATCAATTTTCTCCACACTCTATGCATCTTTCTTTGATGGAATTCCCTTTCCCTCTGTAGACTCACTTTCCCCATTTTGTTCAATCCAAAGTTAAAAATTCAAATTTTTATGCATATACACGAGCTATAGTTAGACAACTTGTGTATACACAGGTTGCTCCATTACAACTTGTGTACATCGCTTTTTGTGCTCAAAATTAAAAATATTTCAGGTTTTCCATGCCAATTCATGGGATATATAACCCTTGGCCTTTAATATGCTGGAAACACTCTGATTTGACCCTTCAATTCACTTTGGAGGCTATAAATTGATCCATATACAAGCTTTGAAAGAGGAGAAAAAGTAGAGATCAAACACACTTTGGAGAAATTTCGCCTCATTTTGAGTCTACATCCCTTTGTCCTTTAAGTTTGAACTTCCCTTATGTTCAACACCTAAGCTCTCCCTAATTTGTGAAAGAGGAACCCAATTACTCCTAAAACTTATGAGCTTGCCTTGTGGAGGATTGAAGTGGTGAAGGCCCAGGTGGAGGGACTTATTTTATCAGTTCCATCAAGTGCCATTACAGAAGGTTGTCACCTATATACTTATGCTAATTATATTAATAGAAATACTATTTTCTCATTCAATTATATGTAGCAAATATTTGTATTATTTTCCATGGGTAAATTTTTCGTACATGTTGATGGACTATGCTAGTTTATATGCTAAAATTTTATATATTATCCATATTCTTGTGTATCTTGAGTGTTGAGGACAAGTTGCAGGTATCAAGAATTGGATCGTGAGCTTGACGATGGTCATCTATGGAAGTCCAAAAGAGATAGGCTTCTAGCCTTTCTTTTGTTGGCATTTCCATTTGTCTAGCATACTTAATATTAGAGTCGATTTATGGGTGTCATTCTATCTATTGTGGTATTACCCCAAACCATAGAGACTTATTCCATGTAACATAATTGGCGACTCATTATGGAATCGAGATCTGGAGTCTTAAGAGTACCTAGAGGCTTGCAGTCATCAGTGGTAGGGAATACATCAATGTCTCTTGCTCGATGGATTCATCAAGTGTTTGACCTCAACACCTTTATTCACACTTTTTGAATGTACTCGGTGCCTTGATTCCTACTTTCATCATCGATTGTCTTTTGTTTTTTAATGATATACCTCATTGACCAGTAATCAAAAGAAGTCTCATTGTTTTTGACTTCAACTCCTTTGTTCACATGATGCAGATGTGCACCATCGACGACTAGTGTAGAAGACCTCCGGTTCACAATAGAAACATCTCATACCTACTGTTGTCTTTTAGTGTACCAATACCTATATGGCTTCAGTTATCACGGAGGATCAGATTGTACTTCATCTATACATATATCTTCAGTTGATTTTGAGACCAGACTCCATCATGTCTTATTCATGACTATGACTGCCTAGGACATTTGTCTACTTTGTATTTCCTATTTATGGCCATGAAAAATTATCTTCTATACATATTCACATGGATGTGCGGTGTACTTCAGATTGGTAGCCATGTGTACAGAGTTAATATGTATTGTAATATTCTAGGGGGTGACTAGTTCCTCCAGTTGGGTCCTCACTACTCCACTTTTTGGAATTACAATGTATTTCGGCCATCATGATTGCTCCTCTAAGCTCACACATTAGGGGGAATATGTTATAGCAATTTTTTTCCACACTCTATGCATCGTGCATTGGTTTCCTTCCCTTTCCCTCTATAGACTCACTTTCCCCATTTTGTTCAATCCAAAGTTAAAAAGTCAAATTTTTATGCATATACACGTGATACAATTATACAACTTGTGTATATGTAGCTTACTCCATTACAACCTGCATACATTGGGTTTTGTGCTCAAAATTAAAAATATTTCAGGTTTTCCATGCCAAGTCATGGGATCCATAACCCTTGTCCTTTCATATGATGGAAATGCTCCGATTCTACCCTTCAAGTCACTTTGGAGGCTATAAATTGAGCCATACACAAGCTTTGAAAGAGGAGAAAAACTAGAGAGAAAACACACTCTAGAGAAATTTCTCCTCATATTGAGTCGACATCCCTTTGTCCTTTAAGTCTGAACTTCCCTTATGTTTAGCCCCCAAGCTCTCCCTATTTTGTGAAGGAGGAACACAATTACTCCTAAAACTTGTGAGCTTGCCTTGTGGAGGATTGAAGTGGTGAAAGCCCAGGTGGAGGGACTGAGCTTCTCGATTCCGTCAAGGTCATTATAGAAGGTTGTCACCTATGTACTTCTGCTGATTACATTAATACAAATACTCTTTTCTTGTCCAATTATATGTCGTAAATATTTGTATTATTTTCCATGGGTAAATTTTTCGTATATGTTGATGGACTATGCTAGTTTAGATGCTAACTTTTTATTTATTATCCATATGCTTGTGTATCTTAAGTGTTGAGTAAAAGTTGTAGGTATCAAGCATTGGATCGTGATTTCGATGATGGTATCCTATAGATGTTTGGAAGAGGTAGGATTCTAGCCTTTCTTTTGTTGGAATTTTGTTGGCGGGCATTTATGACACATCGCCAATTGGAAGGGAATAGTCCGGTCCAAGGTTGTCTAAATAACCCAATCCGTTTGGAATAGCTACCCCTGATGGGTTTAACGACTTCGTTAGCCGATAAATGGATCTAATATAAACTATGAAAATAAAATAACTAACTATGCATTAACAAAGATCTACTATATACATTCACTATTCTCAATTTTATATACAACATATACAAATAAACAGGTACAAGATTTATGAGAAAAGTTGTAAACTAAGGTTGTACAAGAGAACTGAATCTTAGGAAAAATTAAATAGATCTAGAACATACTACTAATATAATTTTAACCTTGAAACTAAAAAAAGAAAATAAATGAATGTAAATAATAATGTTTTAACTTAAATAAACAGAGTATTTAAGCTTAAATGTTAATTTACATTCACAAAACATAAATCAAAACAAATAGAAAATCATTCATCTATGACTGGCCAGTATTTAAAGAGAACTTTTGGTTGTGCCATCTTGTATAACGCTGCTCCAACAACATGTCTGTTAAGAGAAATCTATAACAGAAGGTTGTTTAATTCTAAGATTGTGACACTGTCAGGATGAAAATCATTTGAACTGACAATTTAAATATTATTTATAATGCAGAAAGAACAACTTTCAAATCACGATTCTTAGTGAATATATAATAGACTAATCAAAAATAAGAAAAATCTCAATTGAACAATTATATCTTTATAAATCTAAATTACATGAATAAACTCAATATAATACAAGATTTGTATCAAAATAATACAATCACCAAGATCAAGATAATTGAGATAATAGACTCTTAAAGATTGAAAAAAATGATACATAAATGATATCAATTAACCATGTATTGATAAAAAAGACTAAAGCTAATTTAAATCAATGCATACTCAATTACTCAAAGAATATGAAGATATTATAATGAAACCAAAACCATTTTACTCATAGGACAAAAACCATTATGCAATCTGGAATTTCATATTCTTCTTCACACTGGTCCATTCTCCCAAAATTCCAACCATCCGTTACTCCATTTGAAATGAAAAAGTTTACAAAATAAATAATATACAAAAAAGAAAGGATAAAAATCCTTCTCTGAATTTATTGGATCCCCTTTGGCTCTGAACTTTCTCATACATTTATTCAATGAATGAACAGTCTGGGTGTCACTAATAATTTCTGCCACCTGAAATTTTCCTCATAAAGAAACAAAAATATCTCTCACATCGCGCATTTGTTTGGGAAAAATCTCGTGAGTAAGCTAAATGGGTCCATTCTGAAGATGATTTTTCAATCGTTTCTTTAGATTCCTCATAGTTTGGCTGAAATCAGTCCCGCAAAATCGTTTGTCTATTCTTGAACGAATTTCCAAATCTTATCTGTTGTTGCTCATAAGTTATTCGCAACAATCCAATGCTATTTTTTGGATCAATTATATTGAATGTATTTAGATAAGAAAATCAAGCCATGATCATATCCGTACCAAATATTGATAATAGAAACATGTGAAACAAAAATAAACCAATTTAATAACCTAAATATTAAAAATTGTGAATAAAACAAAATCTAGAACAATAAAATTAAAATAATTTAAACTAAAAGCTAACTATAGGTTGTAAACAAATATTGTTTATATTTTCCTTTCAAATATGATCTTAATATTATAGAAGATTCAAGTTGATGGAGAGGATAAAAATATTAATTTTGGGTTTCCACAAAATCAAACAAATGATAGACAATTTTTTTTTTTTTTTAAATTTTTAAATTTTAAATTTTAAATTTTAAATTTTGAAATGAGATGCAAAATGAAAAAAAAAAAATTAATTAAACCCACCGAATGATTTTGTGAAAATGAGAAACCAACCAAGATATTATTTGATGAAGTATTGAACCCATTATTCAAAATAGTCAAACTTTCTAATGAGCAAAAACCGAACACATAATCATAATTTAAATGGAAGTAAACAGTTGATAAAAATTAACGTTTTTGTTTAAATTGAGATTTCTATGCTCGTTTCTAAATTTTGACATATACTCTTGTAATGAATGTCTCATACTATCATTCAAATTTGATCAAATGTGAATAAATGTCATAGAAAAGATGTGTCACGATAAGCCTTCTTCCTGTAAAATCATTGTTATTAGTCCATGCCTTCAATCAAGCCATTCTCATAGTAGATAAATTCAATAAGGAAGAAGTAATAACAAACTCCCAAATTATGAAGCTTGTCCATCAACATAAAAAATATGTAGAAATCAAAATGAAATGGCCTTTAAATTTCATGAAATCGAAACCAAACAAAATAAAAGAATATAAACTCAAACCAACCTCGAAACAAAGAAAACCAATCCCAATCCAATCAAGTCAAAGGGAAACAAACGAAGAATCCAAGTAAAATTTCTAGGGACCCTAGATTTTGATTAATGAAAAAGAAGGGGGTTGTTGGGGCCCAACACATTTCCATTTGTCTAGCATACTTGAGATTAGAGTCAATTTCTTTGTGTCGTTCTATCTATTGTGATCTTACCCCAAACCATAGATATTTATTCCTTGTAACACCGGTCTAAGTAGTTATACGACGTTAGAATTACAAATGTAGGGAATTCCATCTTTCCTATTGTTTTGTTCTGTCTTTGTTACCTACAAAAGAGTGTTGGTGATGATAATTTTTAGCAGCCTATGGGCTCTGATACCATGTAGAGTTTCTGAGATACTTTCACATAATATATATCTAACAATGAATCATACACAACTTGTAATGGATGAAGAGAGAAGACAAAAAATGGAGAAACGAATGAAAGGATTTCTATTATCTGAGTAAGAGAATGATACAATATAAGTGATATACTATGTATGACACAACTAACTCACCATAGTAGCCAAGATAATGTGCATTAAGAGTTTTCTAGAGATATGTGACACACACCGACAATCACATGAGTCAACTTTCACGTACTCCTGGTTAACTGGCCATGGGATCATCAATTAACTAGCCAAACTTGAGTGAAATGAAGAGGATACCACTCACACATGTGGAATGCACCTTACTAGTGATGATCCCAATGCAAGTGCATATTACTAGAGATTAGCTGGAGGTTAGCATGCAACACTTGGTGATAAAACTAAGGTTGACATGTAACACTTCACTCAACTAGTCTAATTGAATGGTAACTGAGAGTTGACTTGAGGGTGCGTGGCACCCTTTTATAGGGGATAATATACTAAATGAGGGGAGAATATATCATACTAAGGGACCCTCAACATAGAAAACTAAAATTAGGAAAATAAAATGAAAGGAAAATCCTAGGCGTGTGTAATATCTCCAATAGAGGTATGCAAGATCATTCAACAACTACACGAGGACCCTAGCTCCATGGATAGTTTTCTATGGAATAATTTTTTTCTATGGTATCATGATCGCCTATATTTATGTAATAATTCCCAACTCAAACATAAGATCCTTCTGGAATTGCACACCTCTCCTATAGGAGGACATTCAAGATTCTTGAAAACATACATGTTACAAGATTTTGTACCCTATGACCTTGGGTTTATGTCACAACAGATCATAACCATATCTAAAATAATGAACCTACCCTCCAATACAAAAATCAATAAATAAATGATTACTTAGAACAAATAAAGAAGGATTTCGTACCTTGTATCCAACCGTTTCATGAAGATCCTCTCTCTCGACCTTTGACTTGCTCCAGGCCTTTGTCTCTACCAACTTGCAAAAGAAACCAAGTAGATACTGCAAACATATAGCTATCAAACTAAATGATAAATGCAATATGCAAAGAAAATTCAACATAAAAGAACTAGTTAAAAATAATTGCACATATATTGGAAGGAAATATAACTCTTTTATTAATTAGCATGAATAGGTGAGTTACAACCTAATCCTGAATGATGACATTGCCTTGAAACCAACCTCTTGAGATCTTCCAGTGAAATATTCAAGTATCAAATTAGGAATGGTGTACTTCCTCACATGACCCAGAAGGGATAGGAGCACACCCAACAATCATATAGGAGAAAGGAAGAGATACTGGAAAGTAAATTTCTAGATCAAGGGATACTACTCAGAGATTCAGGGAATAAGGAAGCTTGCAAATTGACAACATGTTCTTGCACCAATGTTGGTTATCCTCATCTATACCCCCATAGGTGCTTATATACCATCATAAAGAGGTTGATATGGTTACATTCTGTTGTGTACGATAAATTGAAGGTTTAGGACTAGGAAAACCTGTAAACCCCACCCAAAGATACAAAATATTTTTATTTTTCACAAAATTGGGGATGTATGCGATTTGCACACTAGAAAATAGTGTATGTGCGTGAGTTGCACATGGATGAATAACATATGTACATGAGTTTCACATGGATGAATAATGTATATACGAGAGTTTCACATGGATGAATAACTTATATTAACAAAGATACTTCTTTTAAGATGATTTTGATGAAGGAGAATGGGATTAAGGTTTGCAAGTTGAGGAATGGACTAGTCCATCTCACAAATGCAATCTGGGGTGGAAATTTTTGCTATAAGAGATGCCCCCTAATGTGTGAGGTTAGAAGAGAAAATGATGGCCAAAATACATTATAACTTTGAGAGGTGAGGATGCACTGAAGTAAGTCCAAATCAAGGTACCCAAACAACTGATCCAATAATAGAACCTACAACAGAAATCAAGTAATAGTATTCTCTTTCAGAGTCGAACATACCTATGCTCATGAGTGATAGAAGCATGGCCATTAAATTAAGTACACTATGGATCCATAGAGTATAAAAGGATAATTGATTTCCATGGCCACAAAAAATGTACAGAGTGGATCCATGTGAGATATGAAAGTAGAAATCATGGCCATGAGAGAAATACACAATAGATCCATGAAATTGTAGATCATAGACACAAATGGATATGTAGTGGAGCTATGTATTAGAATCAAATCAAAGGATATCTGGAGCCAATGAAGTGAACAAACCGATCCTCTGCAAGTACCGATGTCATTGAGGGTGGAACAAACAAGACATGTCGGGTAGGAGCACAAAATATGTGATGCTCGTACCTCGCCCAATGTCTTCAAAACAACCTTCCGTGGTACAAGTCTACACTATGTGAATAAATGTGTTGAAGTCAAACAAAGTTAGACAACATTTGATTACCAATCATTAATGTATACCATTAACAAATGTGAGACAACACATCGATGATGATAATGGGTGTCAAGGTACCTAGCACAATATAATAAGTTTGAATAGAGGGTATGTGTTGGATTACTGAGAGGGGGGGTGAATCAGTAATAGAGCAATATAGTCCCTTTTAACCATATAATCCAAGTTCTATATCAATGAAGCATTATTATCCAATAACTACAGAGTAAATAAGCAATGAAGAAATGAACAATCATACACATACACAGTACACCAGTGTTTTACTTGGAAACCCAAATCGGGAGAAAACCACTGAATGCTTTTTCTTATATGTCTTGGAGAATTACATTCATTGGAAGCACCAACTTCCTTTGTTTTCCAGCTGCAACTGGAAGGACGCTCCAACCCCCTAGTTTCTTTGGCTACAACCTGAGGGAAGCTCCAACTCCCCAAATCTCTGGCTACAACTAGAAGGAGGCTACAACCCCCAATGTTCTTTGGCTACAACCAGAAGGTGGCTACAACCTCCTGTCCTTGCCCCATCCTGTCGCCCTAAAGTAGAAGTAGAATGATGGAACCACTGTCACACTATCACTGTGAGATATACCGTTGTAAACCTATACCAATAAATCTGAACCATGCATCAAGGTTGGGATTAAGGTTTACAAGATGAGGAATGGACTAGTCCATCTCACAAATGCAATCTGGGGTGGAAATTTTTGCTATAAGAGATGCCCCCTAATGTGTGAGGTTAGAAGAGAAAATGATGGCCAAAATACATTATAACTCTGAGAGGTGAGGATGCACTGAAGTAAGTCCAAATCAAAGTACCCAAACAACTGATCCAATAATAGAACCTACAACAGAAATCAAGTAATAGTATTCTCTTTCCGAGTCGAACATACCTATGTTCATGAGTGATAGAAGCATGGCCATTAAATTAAGTACACTGTGGATCCACATAGTATAAAAGGATAATTGATTTCCATGGCCACGAAAAATGTACAGAGTGGATCCATGTGAGATATGAAAGTAGAAATCATGGCCATGAGAGAAATACACAATAGACCCATGAAAATGTAGATCATAGACACAAATGGATACGCAGTGGAGCTATATATAAGAATCAAATCAAAGGATATCTAGAGCCAATGAAGTGAAAAAACCGATCCTCTGCAAGTACCGATGTCATTGAGGGTGGAACAAACAATACATGTCAGATAGGAGCACAAAATAAGTGATGCTCGTACCTCACCCAAGGTATTCAAAACAACCTTCCGTGGTACAAGTCTACACTATGTGAATAAATGTGTTGAAGTCAAACACAATTAGACACCATTTTATTACCAATCATTAATGTATACCATTAACAAATGTGAGACAACACATCGATGATGATAATGGGTGTCAAGGTACCTAGTACAATATAATAAGTTTGAATAGAGGGTATGATGTCAGACACTTGGTATAATCTACCGATTAAGGGACATTGATGTATTCCCATTGTCAATAGTGAGGGAACCTACCACTGATGAATGCAAAACCAAAGGTACTAAAAATGACTCTAGATCCCTTTCCTAGAGCAAGATGTATTGAAGTTGATAGGAAGAGATCCGCTGAAAGGAGGGCATTGAGGCATCCCCCGTCATCCAACACAAGGAGTAGTAGAAGAACACATATTTGGAAGAACTCAGATAAAAATATTGAAAGGACCAAACCGAGGTACAACTATGACATGTACTAGATGGAATATCACATAGTATATACTCTCTGAATAGTATCCAATAATGAATATTAGTGACAAAGACGAGGAATCCACCAATGGGGTCAAATGGAAACCAAGGTACCTCATGAATCCCTATGAGTGACAATGTTTTTTGAAATCGAACACAAGGGAAACTGCTCATTCAATGATCAATGATGGTTTGTCATATGCTGAGTGCAAGGTCACCTACCAATGATGTAAATAGGCCCAGGGTGAAACTCTAGGTCATACTCTCAGAGAAATGAGTCGTAGTCGAGAAGAGAAGACCCACTAGTAAGAAGTTAATGAGGACCTTCTATACTAGCACGAGTGAGATACAAAGATACTTGTGAAAATGAGAAGTACTTGAAAGACATGGGAAGGATGACTTGGAAAGTTAAGGATTTATGCAGAATGGCCAACTTAGGATGAGACTTCCCTTGAAAAAAAGCATGACACATTATGCGATTAAGGAAACATGGACTATAAACTGGGATATTCTTGTGACACACAAGGCATCAACAAATGCTCTGTATGATTGGAAGAACAACTAGTCGGAGAAGATTATGCTAAAAAATGAGAAAAAAGGCCTCTTAAATCCATACTAAACTAAATATTATTGAGACATTGACTCAAAGATTGTGCTTTGTTCAAGGATGATAGGAATGCTTCCAAACAAAGAGATAGACGTTTTCCATCCTCTTTTTTTGTTTTCTATTTTTTTTGTCTTTTTTATATTATTAAAGCATGAAAATGAATAAAATAATGTTATAGTACAATGGAGGAAATGAGTGTCGTGGGAAATAAAACTAGTTCCAGAGCACACAGAACATACCTATTCTCAATGCAAGGAAATCATGTGTAGGATATGGAGACTCGAGGGAAAGTTTCCTCCAAGGATATAGGTGTCAAGGTATAAAGGCTAGTATTGCAAGGCTGGTAAATGTTTGACAATGCATATACCATGAGCTATATAACAACAAGTTGAATATGGAATTAAGCCCGAAAAGAATGAGTGGTCAATATGAAATGAAAGTACAAGTAAACACAACAATGTTTTTTGAAGCCCCACGGGTAACCAACCAACAATATATGAGAAGAAGATACAAATATTCGACACGAAGTCATGGAGGGACTAAACATGGATCTCAAGCCTATGAAATTATTTTAGCATGGGCACCAACCTGCAAATAAGGTTTTAACTAGGGCACCCATGAATGGTAGGATCTACCACATGAATTGCAACACTTCTAACAAACAAAGAAGGTTTTGTGTTGCAACTCATTTGGGTCAATCCTAAGGCCAAATGATTCAAGAAATGGATAATGAAAAAATGAATGAAGGAAGAAATCTAACATATATACTAGTTTTGATATCATTACCTATCAGAATAGATCAACATGAAAGAAAAGGTACCAAAGAAAAGTCTTCAAATTCTTGTATATAAGACAAAAAAAATCACCAAGAAGTTAATAAATCCAATATAGAAACCTTCGATAAAAACATGTGCTATGGAATACAGAACTTGAAAATAATAAACCCTAAAAGTACAATATGTATAGAGAAACACACAACCTTGTGACTTATCCATAGTAGTGGTCCAGGTAGATCCTATTTCTAGGCTCATGCCAAGGGTTTCTTCAGTAACCAACCTATAAAGTTTCCATTTTGGGAAGAGGTCAAAAATCCATAATCATAGCTTCAAGGATAGCCTCATCTGAAGGAAAATCAACATCCATGAAACCGGGTCTCGACAACACACAAATACCAGGGCTCAAGTCTCACAAACAATAATATCAAACTCAAGAGAGAACACCAGATCACTCAGGCCAAAAGGGGAAAGCAAAGGCTTACATTCACCTATTGGATACAACACCTTATCAATTGTTCATAACTTGTCTCGAGAAGGCTAACACGATTGTAAAGAATCCTTCTTAGAAGCAATTGAACATCGAGTATAAGATACCAATAATTCACCCATGGTGAGGAAGATTCTACTTGAACACTAGGAATATACAAATCAGAAACCTGAGCTACAAATAAATTAGGATGGTGATTATTAGATGATAGCTGATCAATAATGACAATTCTTTCATTGTGAGGAAAATGAATCACATGAAAGAGCATAGACACCCCAACATTCATCGCATACACATAATCACACCCAAAAATCATATTGAAGTCTAAAGGGCTTGGAACCACTAAAATATCGACTAGGATAGTATTTCCACCTAACGTGATAGGAAATTGAGGAAGAATCCCCAAACATTCACTAGGTATTCTATCGAAAGACAACAACTCACTCGTAGTTGACACAATCTTGGGAGAACCCAAATATTTCCAAGACGAGGAGGATAAAAAACTTGAGAGGATCCTTTATCTATAATACATTGGTAAATACTCATTGAATTGAATTTAACCTTTATCTAGAAAGGTGCAGAAGAAGGAAGATGAGATTCAACAATATCGTTCCAATAAAAGGAAAAAATCCTATGACTTGGAGGGAGCATACTCAGAGAGAGTGGAATACCCCATTATTCAGAAGGTACTGAACTATAAATTCTAATAACATAGTTGAAAGATGCATCACTCCATGAAATAAGAGTGGAATCAACCGAATATTGCATCGGTGAGACCACTTTGGTATATTCATCACTCTCCAAGAGAAGAGTGGGACTGGTGAAAGATTTCATCAACATGACCACTTCCTCAACCACTGGTTGAACAGGATGTGAGACAACATGGTCAAGAGATGAATCACCCCCCAAAACGAGAGTGGTATTGATCGAACATAACAATTACACGATCACTTCAACGAACAATGATTGAACAGATTGTTGGGAAATCAAAGATGAATCAGAACTAAAAAGGTCTTCAGAAAGGGACCACACTCTTCGTACCACGACAATAGAAGGGCATAAATGAGTAAGGTGATCTCCCTTATAAAAATTACAAGGGAACTTGTGCTTATGTCCAATTCATCTAGGTTTCTCAACAGTATCAATGCCCCTAGAATGAATTGTAATGACCAATGACATGCTCCCAACGTGAATTGCAGAGGTTGGTAGCTAATCTCCAACATGACTTGTAGAGGTTGGTTTCACACTTCTAACAGAGGCTAGTAATTGGTATTCAACATGACTTGTACTCACACTTCTAGCATGACTAACAAAGGTTGGTTTCGTTTGTCTAGTATGATTAGCATTGAATAGAATTGTTCCACCAACATGACCTGCAGTGGCTGGTTTCTTGACTTCAACATGACTCGCATAGGTTGTTTAATTGTCTCCAACATGACTAGTAGAGGTTGGTGGCTTTGCCCTAGCATGACTTTCAACGACTAGATATTTGATTCCAGTATGACTTAAAGTTACTGGACTTGTGCTCCCCACATGACTCACAGAGGATGGTTTCTTTCCTCTAACATGACTAACAGAGTCTGGTGGCACATCTCCAATGCGACCAACAGAGGTTTGTGGCTTCTTCTTCTTTCTCTTTCTCTTCCTATTCCTTTTATACTTCTGGTTACTAGTAGCTATAATTTCACCAAAAGAGGGAGAAGGAGAAGGAGAAGGAGTAGACGTCATGGATGCATAAGATAAAGGATCAAAATCCATATGATTCCCATGACATAAAGTGATTATTTGAGAAGCATCAAGATCATTCGAGACATTTGGAGTGGTCCACTACCAAACTAGTAGCCCAACATTCAACCCAGGAATGCTCAAAGTGGCCATCAAGTGAGCTCCAACATTTCCAAAGAATGGAAAAGCACAAGAATCCCCATTGGAAGGGGTACCTTGGTTGGTATACTCAAGAAATTTGGCCATGAAGTTTTCATAGGTCCTTCCCTTGCATGATTGTTCACCTCTGAAAAAGTATCACATACTAACTCCGATGAACTAGTGGTATAAAAACCCATGACTTCTGGGAGGAGACTCCACACTTTCAAGAGAAATACCAGAGGTCCTTCCCAACCAATGGAGTGGTTAGTCAACCACCATGAATCAATGACCTAAAAGAAGTGATACAAACACAACCTAATGCCAACTATACAAAGTAGCACTCCACTAAAAATTCCTAAGAGAAACATCGTAGACAAACAACTTCTTTAAAACTTCATCCCAGGTGGATGACGTCTCGAGTACAAAGAAATGAAAAAGTGGAAAGGGACCTTCTGGACATCGTCATGGTTTGATCAATTCCCGAGACTAATGAATGAAGGAGTGAGAAGTAGTTACCTCAACCTCCAAAAACTATCCTTATCTGGTGCAATTACCTTCACTTTGTAGGGAACCATCCAATAATACTAAAAAGTGTGATACGATGTTTGCCTCATGTACCATAGGAAACCCCCCACAACCACCCTTTGATATTCATAGGAAAAGAAACTATGGATACCAACTCTCAGTCAATGTCTGAGGGGGTACATTCTATAGTCGTGACAAACTGTATGGGTAGGATAACTGAGTATGTATCTCTTATACAAGATTGTCTACATAAGGTCCAGTGTCACTTCAGAAAATATCAAACCAAGTATGAATCTTCCAGAGGACTAATTCCAAGAGGGACAATATCACTTCAGGAAAAATTCAACCGAGTCTGAAATTCATAGAGGATCGACACCAGATGAGTTAGTGTGACTTCAGGAAAAAAATCCCAAATACACTCAATCCACTACGCTTGGTCGAGTTTTAGAGGGGTTATCTCCTCTACTCTTCCTCACACGACCTTGTGTTTATCTCCTGTGTTAGAGGAGGATCTCAACTATGCCTATACAACAATTGGATTTTGTCTCCCTATATCAGAATCCTAATTTTGTTTATCTGCCTTGGGGACTTATCTCTCTAATCCTAATCCAAGGACCTAACCTTAAACTTGTTTGTGAACCTCATAAGCAAAGTCTAGTACATTTTAATCTTAACGTTCATTTTAGCGACTTTTTTTTACTCAAAGGATACAAAAGTGAAACTCATGATGTTTGAGACTCAAGAAGAGAAAGATTTAAGAAAACGATGATTAATAAACAAACTTTTCCTTCAAATGAAAAGGTGCAATACACTTCTTTTACAAGATTTTCAAAATGGGAAAAGATACATTTTTGTTTGTATGCATGATCTAAGATTACTTTGAAATGCAAGCCTAAAATTATTTTTTATTTTGAATGACAATGCAAACTACATTGCCACCCTAGGATAAATGCAAAATAGATTATAAAGGAACTTTGCAAACAATATTTTTTTATTTTTATAAAAGGCTACTCAAAACTAAAATCAACAACTTTTTCAAAACAAGAAAAATGCATAAAAGACCCGAGTGCTAGAAAATGAGTTCTTTCTTGAAAATACTTAAGAGTAAATGGAACAAGAGAAGAAATAACCAACAACCAATAACCAATATATTTTTCTTTTTTGTTACTAAAAAGAGATAAAATGCAACTACAATGCAATTTCATATTTTGTTTTTATGAACAAAGGAAAGAAGGCAAAGTGGAATAAAGAAGATAGTCCAAGATCACTAAAACAAAACAATGAACTAGAAGTATAGTCCAGTAACTCAAGACTAACCATTTAGCCCACCTAAAAACCTTACGTAAAAATATCAACCAATCAAAGAGAAATAAATTTTGATCAAATTTTCAATTTTACAGAGTCTTGATATAACATTCAAAGACAAAAACCAACTAGAGAAGGTTCAAGAAATGTTGAGAAACCAACCCAAAACTTCCCAGACACTACAAAATGTCCCTAAGAGAAACTTTTCAGAAGTGTATTCCATTGTGTACACTATGAATTTTTGGACACACCTACCACACTTAGAGGGGAGGGAGTGAATGAGTGTGGGATCTTTTTCCCAAAACTTCCCTCTTACACAAAAATGCCTTAGTTAACATTAAACATTTTCTCATTACTCATAAGCTATCATTTATATGTCAGGTTAGATGTGAATACATATCATCAACATATCATCAAACAATCATCTCCACAAGGAACACAAAGAACCACAAGGGTATGTACAATTTTTGTTTTATTATGGACTTCAATTGGAGGGTTTTTGTTAACAAGCTGAATAGAGTCTGACTCTACAAAGAGAACGGTATGTAGAGACTCGGTGCATTATCAGCACCAACTGATATGGGCAACAATCCTCAACATATATCAATGCTGTCAACATAACAAGTGCATCAACCATGCCAACACGTATAAAACAACACATGAAGAAGAAATCCTTTTGTACCATAAACAAGTGTATCCAACCATGTACCAGGTATATACCAATCGTAAATAATCATCAACAATGACTCATCAGTAATGTACCAACAATCAACTATACACCTCATTAATGTGTGCCAGCTCATCAGCTGCTTGTCTCAACCATGACTAGTTTGGATTAGTCAACAACCCCAACTTGAAATAATAATCACTATGTACATGTAATGAATAAAAAATATGAAACAACTATACACAATGTTCTTGATTATTGTTTTGTAGTCCCTAGGTGGCACTACTTGGAACCTCTTAGAAAAGTTATAGCAAAAATGGCATACCTTGAAGAATTCTGTCTTATTCTAGAAAGAGACCTTGTTGAGAAACGTGTACTTCAAAATATTCATTGAATTGACAAACCCTATTTTCCACATGGTGTAACTCCAAAATCTGATGATGACCCAAGATGAATTTTTTCCACGGATGCTTGGGTGCTCTTTTCTCAATGGCAGAAATTTTAAATTTTGAATCATTATGAAACAAAGTTATATCGAAAAGTAGTTGAGATGACACACGTAAATAACATACCTTAAACACCATCAAATAATTTATCCTTCCTTGCAACTTTCAGCCTTCTTTTCTTCACCTTTCCTCAGGAATTTCCAGCTTGATGTCCTTGGTTACCTTAGACACATCTGGGATATTCAATATGCTCAAGTGTGATTAAAATGAGAGCCTTGCCTCTTATTTATATACTCTCAAGTAGCTTCCTTAAAAACATCTTCTAGGTCATTTTTTCCTTATTTTTAGAGTTTGTACTTCCTAATTTCTCCATTAAATTTTTTATTTAAACCATTTATTTTGTCTTCCTTTTAATTATAATTTTACACTCATCCTTCACTTTATTATTTACCTTTTAAAGTCCCTTAAACCAGGCTACTTTGTGCTGGGGCTTTTGGAGGATGACATGTGAGGGGTCCTCCAACTTGAGTAAGACCATAACTCTCAAACCATGAGGGGTGTGGCGTTCCACATACCACCATAAATGGAATGAAATGTACTATTCTTATAGAATGGTATTGTCTGAAAATATACCATAACTCATCTGGATTTACCCATCAAACAGAGCTTGGGTCCATTACCCAAACTTGGGGTCTCAACTTCTCATGGCCATAACTCTCTGTAGTGAGGGAGTTATGTGATATTCTACATACCACTATAAATGGAGACTAGTAAATACTATACATATAGTATAGTTTCACCAACAATTTCATGATCTTCATCTTGTTATTCCACACATGGCTTGTGGGTCCTCCAACCATTTCTTCTAGGATAACTCAATCACATAGAAGCATCTTTATGAGGAGGCTTTCTATAAAGGGGACCACTTTGGGTTCATCCATTTTATGCACGTTATCAACCATGATAAGACAATAATGAGCATGGGTCCTCAACCATTCTTCTAGGACAACTCAATCCACAAAGCATCTTCAAGTGAGACTTCACCATAAGGGGATCACTTGCACAGGTTCATCCATTTTGCACCTTGTATCAATCATGATAAACAATAATGAGTCATCTATACATTTTTTTCCAACAATGCATCGCCATACCAATGAAACCACATTGATCCATCTTCATCATGTATCAATGACAAATCAGTGATCCATCTTCACCTATGCATTCTCTTCAAGGACAATACATATATTACATCAATCATCAATCAATCAATCCTTTGACATCAATCAACCACCTGACATCAATCATACATCCAATCAATCAAACCATTGGCATCAATAACAACATGATCCAACTATAACTATCTTTAGGATAACACTAAAAGGTTTCTTAGGGGAGGTGGTATCTTGAAGTTAAAGGGAATGCTGAGAACAGAAGAGAGTTCCTAGAATTAGAGAGAAAGGAAGAGAAGAGATCACAAGACTAAAGAATGGAAAAGAAGATATGAATATAGATGATGAGATTAGAAATTTTTTTTGAAAGCTCGGGCTCCGTCCGTCCATCCATCCATCCGTCCGTCCGCCATCCATCCATTCCATCCATCCATCATCCATAGACCATCCATCCATTCCATTCCTGTCCATCCTTCCTGTCCCTGTCCTCCATCCGTATTCCGTCCATCCTCCATCCTCCTCCATTCCATTTCCATTCATGTCCATTCCTGGTCCACTCTCTCCTTCCATTCCTTCCTTCCATTTCCTCCATCCATTCCATCCGTCCTTTCCTCGTCCTTCCCCCCCCCTTCCGTCCTTCCATCATCCATCCATCAGCCATTCATCCTCCGTCCATCCATCCATTCCTTCCTTCCATTCTTCCTTCCATTCGTCCATCCGTCCGTCCGTCATCGTCCTTCCGATCTCCTTCCTTCATTCCACTGTCGTCGTCCTCCATTCCATCCATCCGTCCGTCCTCCATCCTTCCATCCTCTCCGTCCTCCGTCCATTCCATTTCCATTCCATCCGTCCTTCCATCATCCTTCCTCCATCCATTCCGTCCATCCATCCTCCATCCATCCATCCATCGGTCCTCCATCCATCCTCCATCCTCCATCCATCCTTCCTTTCCTCCATCCATCCATCCTTCCATTCCATCCATTCCTTCATTCCTCTTGGTCAGACATTGAAATTTCTATGCCATTGAGAGAAACATACCCAATCATATTTTGTAAAGAATTCATCTTGTGGGTTTTATTTTTGGAGTTACACTCAGGTGAAATAGGGTTTATTGAGTAGTCCACGAAACTAGTCAAAAACCATAGGGTGTTTGGATAAGCGTCCTTAACTTCTTAATAATAGATAAAAATTCAATGAGACAAAATGTGTTGGTTAGGGTACGTGATTTAGTATTTTTAGGTTTTAAGATCAATTCAATCAATATTTTTGGCGGCCAGCATGCTCTCTGAGGTCGCTCTAGAATGAGGCTAGAACCGAGGGGAAGGTATGCCATTTTTGCTGCCAGCATTGTAGCACTACAAGGGTTCCAAGTAGTTCCACCTGGAGGAATTTCATAAAACACACTAAATAACATTTCGTATCTTTATTCATTCACAGTTACAAAGTTATGATTGTCAAGTTGGGTATTCATTACAGGTACAAAGTTATGATTATTTCAAGTTGGGGTTGTTGACTAATCCAAAACTAGTCATGGTTGAGACAAGCAGTTGATGAGTTGGCACATACATGAGGTGTATAGTTGATAATGTTGGTACATATTGATGATTAATTGTTGATGATTATTTGACACATGATTGGTATATATTTGGTACATGGTTGGATGCACTTGTTTATGGTACATGTTGATTACAGGTTGTTTGGCACAGGTTGGTGCATGGTTGATGCACTTGTTTATGTTGATAGATTGATATCTGTTGAGGATTTTTTCCTCATCTCAGTTGGTGTTTAGAATGTAATATGATTCTTGCATATAGATCTGGTGCTCTTATAGAGTTGTACTCTATTCATTTGTTGCTGAAAAACTCTCGGATTGAAGTCCATAATAAAAATAAAAATTATGCATACATCTTGTGTTCTTTGTGTTCCTTGTGGAGATGATTTGTTAATGATATGTTGTTGATATATGTTTCTGATATGTATTCACATCTAATTGATTATAAATGTCATCAATGAGTAATGAGAAAATGTTGAATGTTAACTAAGGAGTTTTTGTGTAAGAGGGAAGTCTTGGGAAAAATATCCCCACACTCATTCACCCCACCCTCTAAGTGTGGTAGGTGTGTCCAACATGAATAATGTATGTACATGACTAGAAATAAAGTGAATCACGTATATATGTGGTTCATACAAATCCAAAGCGCATACACCCTATCAAAAAATAGAAAAAGAGAAATTTCAAATAACAAGGAAGCTTATAGAAACTCGAAATGACTTTTGAGGTAGTAAATGCTCGACA
Organism: Picea sitchensis; assembly: GCA_010110895.2. Taxonomy (NCBI): domain Eukaryota; kingdom Viridiplantae; phylum Streptophyta; class Pinopsida; order Pinales; family Pinaceae; genus Picea; species Picea sitchensis. The sequence goes on from SNQJ01S0009679.1 coordinate 168,389, forward strand.
ACAAGCCTAGAAAATAAGAAAAACAAGAAATCACAAGATCCCTTAAACTGACCCAAACTAAGATGAAAAATTTCCCCAATATGGTTTCCGATTCTGTTATGATATTTTATACCCTATGACCTTGTGTCTATGCCACAACAAATCATAACCATATCTAAAATACTTAACCTACCCTCCAATATACAAATCAATAAATAAATGATTAATTAGTAGAGGGAAAGAAGGATATTGTACCTTGTATCCAAACGTTTGATGAATATCCTCACTCTCGACCTTTGACTTGCTTGAGGCCTTTGTCTCTACCAACCTGCAAAAGAAACCAAGTAGATACTGCAACACTATAACTATCAAATTAAATTATAAATGCAATATGTAAATTTAGATTTGTAAATAAAATTCAACATATAAGAACTATTTAAACATAATTGAGCATAGTTTGGAGCTAAATATAACTCTTTTATTAATCAACATGAATAGATGAGTTACAACCTGATTTTGACTAATGACATTGCCTTGAAACCAACTACCTGAGTTCCTCCACTGAACTCTTCAAGAATCAACTCATCAATGGAGTACTTCCTTACATGGCCCATAATGGATAGGAACACACACAACAATCCATATAGGAGAGAGGAAGAGATACTGAAAAGTAAATTTCTAGATCAAGGGATACTACTCATAGATTCAAGGAATAAGGAAGCTTGCAAACTAACAACATGTTCTTTCACCAATATTAACTCTCCTCATCTACAACCCCATATGTGCTTATATACCATCATAAATAGGTTGATATGGTTACATTCCATTGTGTATGGGAAATTAGAGGTTTAGGACCTAGAAACCCATAAACCCCACCCAAAGATACAAAATATTTTTATTTTTCACAAAATTGGGGATGTACGTGATTTGGACACTAGAAAATAGCATATGTATGCGAGTTACTCATGGATGAATAACATATACCAACAAATATATTGTTTTTAAGATTATTTTTATGAAGGAGAATGGGATTAAGGTCTGTAAGCTGAGGAATGGACTAGGCCATCTCACAAATTCAATCGGGGTGGCAATTTGTGCTATAATAATGCCACATGATCAAGAAGGATTTTTTCTAGGATGGTCTTAAAATTGATGTTCAAAAGTTTGTGTCTGAATGTTTGGTCTGCCAATAGAATAAGGGAGACACAATGAAGACTCCAGGTCTCCTACAACCATTATCTATACCAAGTCAACATTGAGAAGAAGTTTCAATGGATTTTATTACAGGTTTATCCAAATTCTAAGGAAATACTGTCATCATGGTAGTAGTGGATCAACTGATAAAATATACCCATTTTTTCTATCTTTCTCATCCTTTTAAATCAAGTATAGTAGCCACAAAAGTTATGGAAACAGTTCAAAAGCTACATGAAGTCCCCAAGATTATTGTAAGAGATAGAGATTCAGTTTTCACGATAAATTTTTGGACTAGATTTTTTTCTTGTTTGGGTACTCAATTGGATCACAACTCATCTTACCACCCTCAATCTGATGGACAAACTGAGATTGTGAATAAATGTCTAGAAGGATATCTTCATTTCTTTGCATCTGATAAATAAACATAATGGGTCAAGGGGTTTCCATTGGTGGAATGGTGGTACAGCACATCCTTCCATACTTCATGAAAAGTGTCCCCATTTTTGTCACTTTATGGATATAATCCTTCATCCATTACATCAACATTGAAAGGAAATAGAAAGGTCCAAGCAGTGGAGAACAACATAGGGAATCAACAATAGGTCCTCAAAGTATTGAAGGAAAACTTGGTTATGGCACAAAATAGGATGAAACAACAAGCAAATCAACATCGTGGTGAAAGGGAGTTTGAAGTGGGGGATTGGGTATTTTTGAGGCTACAACCATACAAACATATGTCCCTCAAGAAACAAAACAAGGACAATAAATTAGAACCCAAATATTATCCCCCCTATAAGGTTTTGCAAAGGATTGGAAGTATGGCTTACAAATTGGAGTTACCTCCATCTTCACATGTACATCCAATATTCCATTTTTCTTGCTTAAAGTGTTGTTTTTCTTCATATGATATATAATCAATATATTATTACCATGATGAGTGTTCCATATGTAGGGAACATATGGTGACCATCCATTAAAGGATGCATCCCTTGAATAATCAATAACTATTTAATAGTATCATTTACTTATTATATATGATATTTAATAATCAATAATTATATTATTGATTATTATTCTAAGATAATGTCTTCCCGATGTTGTCCAAACATCAACACTCCCTCTCAATGAGGGAGACATTCTGCATCATGCCAAGCTTGTCTCTAAAGTATACAAACTTCAACCTAGACTCATGACACTTTTATGTCAGTCTTGGGAGACGTCTCTCTCCGACCTGAATCGAGGAGAAACTCCTTCTGCAAATCTCCCTTTTGAGCCAATTGACTCTCTTTGAGATGAGGATCACTCTGGGTCCACATATAATAACATATATTATCTTGAGTCTTTATCATTCCTTGTGAAATCACCATGACTAGGACAAAGACCACACCAGGATCTTTCATGACCACAAGTACACACCTATGAGTGAATGCTATCCTAATGCTAATTGACACATGGAAACCACTTCAAGAACCTTGAATCCATATTATTCATTGTCATGATCAAGGAAGGACTACGTCTGGTCCCATTTACCACAAGTGTACCTTTATGATAAATGTATCCTATCTCCTTTGGTTTGCAGACTAATCTAGGAGAAGTTCCTCCCGATGCTGAAACATCAACACTCCCTCTTATCTAGGGAGGTACCTTTCCATAGTAGTACACAACTACTATCTAGAGATACACAGTCTCTACAAGTGGTACACAACCACCATAGTAGAAAAAGGTTTGTCACACATGGCACTCCCATGTGGACTTCTAGAGGCTACTCTCTCTAGGAACACTTAGGGTCAACTCCCCTTAGTGCGCGACGTCAAGGGTCAACTGCCTTGACATGTCCTCATGTTCTCTCTACATGGGATGTTGGGTTATAATCCCAAATGCACTTATCCCTTCTCGAATAAGTGTCCCACTTATCAAATCAACTCAATTCATATAGGAGTACGATATGGAGAATGTTTGTCACACATGCTACTCCCATGTGGAATTCTAGAGGCTACACCCTCTAGAAACACTAGGGTCAACTCCTTTGACATGTCCTTATGGGATCTCCACATGGGATGTGTCCTCATGTTCTCTCCATAAGGGGCATTGGGATATAAGCCCAAACACACTTATCCCTTTTCATATAAGTGTCCAACTTATCCCTTCTCGGATAAGTGTCATCACAGATCAACTCAACTCAGTCACAAAGGAGTACAATATAGAGAAAGTATCAGGAAGATGAAAATATAAACACTCCCTCTCATCGAGGGAGGCATTCTCTGCCATGGAAAGTCTATCACGGAAGTAATTGAACTTCGTCCTGGTTTGGTAAGAACATCAACAACTTGCTCATCTGTAGGAAGGTACTGCACCAATACTTCCTTCCTCTGCACAATGTCTCAGATGTAATGGTACTTGATCTTAACGTGGTTCAATTTGTCATGAAACACTAGATTCTCTGAGATCTTCACACAACTTTGGTTACCATAATGAATAATGGTGGAATCCAATACATGTTCAAATAAATCTGTAAGGAGCTTGCAAAGCCAGACTGCTTCACAAACTGACATAGTTAATGCAATGTACTCTCATTCTGCCGTGCTCAAAGACACAAAAGTATGTTTCCCTCTACACCAGGAAACCATGGAATATCTCAAAGTGAAGAAACACCCGAAGGTGCTCTTTCTCTCCACTGCACTCCCTTCCCAATCAGAGTGAATATATTCCCTCCATATCATATCAATTCTATAAGTATATCTTAGACCATGTCCAACTGTGCCTCGCAGATATATCAACACATGCTTTGCAACAATCGGCTGACTCATAAACTGGTTAAGTGCACTCACTACATAGCAAATATTTGGTCTGGTGTTAACCAAATATATCAATTATCCAATCCTCTGTCTATACAGATTCAAATCAATTTCGTTAGAATAAGAAGAAGACACACTTAGTTTCTTTAGATTTGTCACCATTGGTGTAGCCACGGGCTTCAAGTTCAACATCCCAAACTTCTTCAATATCTCAACTGTGTACTTCCCCTGACTTAGGAAGATCTTATTAGTTCTTTGCCACACCTCTAGTCCCAAGAAGTAGTGCATCATACCAAGGTCCTTCATCTCAAATTTAGAGGCCAATGCATACTTGCATTCAACAACAAGGATCTCTATATTGGTGAGGAATAAATCATCAACATAGAGAACCAAAATTAGGGACTCACCATTAACAGTCTTGTAGTATGGGCTGGGATCGACAACACTTTTATTGAAGCCCAAAAATCATTAGATGTCCATCAATTCTCACATACCAAGCTTGAGGTGGTTTCTTGAGTCCATAAAATGCCTTCTTCAACATGCACACATGAGACTCCTTCTCATGTATCATGAAACCATCTGTTTTCTCCATGTATACTTCTTTCTCAATATCTCCATTGAGAAAGTTTGTCTTTACATCCATTTGAAGTACTCTCCAAGCCATGGATGATGCAAGGAAATAATCATTCGGATATAAGTGTATCAAGCAGCAGGAGAAAATGTCTCCTCATAATCTATTCCCTCCACTGAGAGAATCCTCTAGCAACAAATATCATTTTGTGCCTCTCGATGCTCCTGTCAACTATGTTTTTGATCTTGTATATCCATTTGGAAGTCACTATAGAATTCCCTCTGGGACTCTATAACTGTTGAACATTGAAACTGAGAGTAACTTCTCTACTTTGTCAGCAACTGCCCTCCTCTGGGGCTACTCTCTATGGAGCTAGCTCCTTCTCTCTCTCTCTCTCTCTCTCTCTCTCTCTCTCTTTGCAATTACTTCCTCTGCAACTACTCTATCTAGAACTGAGAGTGGCTCAATAAAATCTCTCTCTGGAGTTGGAGGTGACTCCTCCTCTGTCTCTACTCCCTCTGACACTGAAGGTAGCTCATCCTCCATCTCTGGAGGTACCTCAATCTCTTCTCCCTCTAGATGTAGTACCGCCTCCCTCTCTCGGAGTGCCACTACATACACCATAAATGTCTCTCCTATCTGGTATAATCCCATCCTGGAGGTATACTGCTCCTAGAGACTTCCTGTCTCTAAGCATCATGTATGGTAATTTCTCACCTTGACATCATGTTGGATGGTCTTTGTTAAGAGCCAAATATCAATATAGCATAGAAAATCCTCAGAAAAAGTACTCAAYGCCTTGAAAAAGAGATAATTTCAGATAATAAGACTCTTTGAGGGGGAAACCTCCTTTTACCCCGCTTAAATGTTCAAGTACAAGATGATTCAAAATGAAAATGTCTCCTTGGTATATATAGGAGACTAGGAGTTATAATTACAACTAATGGCCTAAAGCCGACATAAATAAAATAACATTACTAATATAATATGCCTCAATTAAGGGGTAATGAGCCAATATTAGGGCTTAACATGCTCCTCCCCTTGAGACAAGTGTTGTCTGCAACACTTGAGTAACTCTGGATGCTTCTCTATAAAATACTCATCTTCCCAAGTGGAATCTTCAGTCGATAGTTTCCTCCATTTAATGAGATACTTTGAAATGGATCTATTCCTCAGCTGGAAAATTCTTGTGTCAGTGATGGCTTCAAGCTCCAATATGATTTTTCCTTCCTCATCAAGTTCTGTCAATATAGTTTGAACTGGGATCTTGAGGCCTATAACCTTGTTTAAGCATGAAACATGGAAAACTGGGTGTACTCGTGAAGATGCAGGCAACTCCAATTTTTATGCCATAGTACCAATATTTTGCAACACCTTATAAGGGCCATAGTACTCTAGTGATAATTTATTATCCTTATTGGCTTGCTTGATGGACATCTGCTTGTATGGTTGTAGTCTTAAAAATACCCAATCCCCTACTTCAAAACTTCTTTCACTATGATGTTGATCTGCTTGTTGTTTCATGCGATTCTGTGCCATGGTCAGGTTGTCCTTTAAGATTTGGAG
>SNQJ01S0009679.1:174506-229601 GCA_010110895.2 Picea sitchensis
CAATGGCGGCACTCACCACGGTGCTAGAATCTTGCGGCCATGAGACATATAGATTGCCCCAACTCTATGAGACAGACCCTGACTTCGCCACCACCTACCAAATGTTGGGTGCAAATGCAGTTGTCGATAATTTCCATCTTCAGGATGGGTTGTTGTGTCGTCTGGGCCATATTTGTGTTCCATCAAGCGAGCGAGTGAAGATGATATGGGAAGCCCACTACAATCGGGTGGTAGGACACTTCGGCATCAAAAATACAGTGGAAATGATACAAAAACATTTCTACTGGTCTAAACTTCGACAGGAGGTCAGCAAGTATATCAGGTCCTGCATTGCCTGCACTATTGCCAAACCGACCACTAAGAAATAGGGCTTGTACACCCCTCTTCCTACTCCTGATGGGCCATGGGAATCCATCTCAATGGACTACATGTCGGGCCTCCCATCCACCAAGCAGGGAAATGACTGTGTTTTTGTGGTTGTTGATCGCTCTTCTAAGATGGCGATTCTGGTTGCCTGCAAGAAGAGCATCACAATAGAGGCAACTGCCAAGATCTTCTTTGAATGAATTTGGGTACATTTAGGAATCCTACAAACCATTGTCTCAGATCCGGATAGTCGATTTCTAAGCACATTCTGGTCGAGCCTCTAGTCATTGCTGGATACCAAGCTCACCAAATCCATGGCCTTCCACCCCCAGACAGATGGCCAAACTGAGGTTGTAAATCTAATGATTGTGCATATCCTTCGCATGTATAATTCAAAGAACCCTCGCACATGGGATGAACGCCTTCCTTATGTCTAGCATAGCTACAACCGAGCCTTACATAGATCAACCGGCCACAACCCCTTTCAAGTGGGGTTGGGATTCCAACCATTGGGTCCCATAGATGTTGCACTTCCCCTTGCGGTCACCTCGACTGACTCATCTCCTGCTCCAAGTGAAGCTGACAAAGCCACCCGGTTCATTGAGCGGATCCAGCACATTCACCAATAGGTTCAGGATATCCTACGGAAGTCCAATTACAAGTACAAACAATGCCATGATCAACATCAGGTGCCGCATAAGTTTCAGGTGGGTGACAAAGTTTGGTTGCACTTGCAGAAAGAACGCCTTACAGGACCCCATCAGAAGCTTTGCCCACTCCGTTATGGACCATACACTCTCACCAAGGCCATGGCGGATAATTCTTTTGAGCTCAACATTTCTCCTTTCCTTGGCCTGCACCCAGTGTTCAACGTGGATCTCCTTCGCCCTTATTTCCCACCATTATTGGACACCTCAGAACTAGCAGAACAACTAACACCAACAGAGCTCAATCCCGACTGCATACAACAGGCATCCAATGATCAAATTGTGGACAGACAGATCAAGGGCACTCAACAACAAAGGATCCATCTTTATTGAGTTTTCAAAGCAGGGCAACTCCTGCACCAAGGCAAGTGGCTCACCCGGGGCCAAATTCAGCAGAAATTTCATCATCTAATGGGGGACCTCAAAAAAATGGATACCATGGCTTCCTAAGGAGGGAGGATTGATCCATATGGATATCTGTGGCAACCCACCTTTTCCAAATGGCTCAAAACAATTTTCTCACATTTTTGGCAATTTACTATTTTTAGCAGTTTTTACTTCCGAGGCCATTTTGAGGGCCTAAATGAAGGTTTTTCGGTATTGATATCCTAAACGATATCCAAAGGCATGAATGATCCCCCAAAATGAATCTCCTCGGCGATACCTTTCCAATAGACTATCACATGCCTAAAACAAAGATCGTATGCAAAAGTTACGACCCCTGGAAGTTGATGTACTAGCTTACCCAAACGGGACCCACATGACTTTTGGCGTTTCATCTCCTAGGGTTAGGTTTTTGGATGTCTAGGGTTTTGGGCATTTTGGATTATTGTAAAAAGTCCTTTAGAGCCTCATTTTAACCTTCTTCTTGTGAATGCGCGCTACCGTCACATCTCTTCTCAGAGATAAGCCGCCACCATTCCAACAAGCTTGTTTCCGCTGCATTTTACAGTTTCAACTTATTTCGTTATTGAATATAAAATCAGTTTTACTGCATCTCTATTATTTTGTGTTAAGCACCTATTAATAATCTGTATCCATTTCTTTTTGCTCATAAAATATAGATCATGCATGGCACAACTAGTTATGGATTGTGCTACCAAGGAAGAACATGAATGGATAGAGTGTTGGACATACATGGCTTTGTTGGCATGCTTTACAAGCAGATTATTCTTGTCATTGATGGAAATATCAGAGTGTGCATTGATGGAAAAACAGGAACAAAGTAAGCTCAAGAGAGATGGCGTACTCAGGATCTCAGGAGGATCAAAGGTCGAGGCCTTTGACACTTTGAAATTATTCTAAGGAAGATGCGTGAGCGTGGGAGGAGAAGCAACAATGATCGTCAGATCCAAGAGAACCTGCACGTTCATTAAAGTGCTAGGAGAAGTGGGCCTTCAAAGTCCTGAAACAAGAAAGATCAGAAGTGTTGGTATGACTTCACTTCGGAGTTTCAGATACTGGGAAATTGAGTGGTGAGACCCTTCAAAACAGGAGTTCCGGAATCCCGAAATCAAGAATCCCGAAATCCCAAAAATAGGCTCTTAAACGAAGAGTTTCGAGTATCGGGAGTTGGAAGAGTCAAGACTCTTCATCGTCAGGAAACCCAGAGTCACGAAAAATCAAAATGTGAAATCCCCAAAACTCGAAACAAGCACATCACTTGAAGTAATGGATACTGGGATTTCGGATACCGGGAGATGGAGAAGTCAGAGACTCTCAACATCAAGAGTCCTGAAGTGCCGAAAAGAGAAACGTCAAAATTCCAGAAGCAGGCACATCATATCGGGATTTTGGTTACCGGGAGATGGAGAAGTCATATACTCTCATCATAAGGAGTCCCGAAATGTCGAAATGTGAAAACCTGAAACATACACGTCAGCAAACCATGTCAGCTAAGGACACGTGGCACAATCAAGCAATGACAAGTGTCAATCTGATTCAACATTTAAGGCACATGTAAGTCACAAATCAGAGTGACACATTGAAACTATTCAACACGTGTCAATCCACGTGTGACATCAGTAGGTTTACATCACATTGGAACTTTCTATTTTGGGGTTTTACATAGCAAGCAAAAACTCCACCATAACGATGTCTCGAACTCCGAAATTCCAAAAGGGACCATTGTGAGTCTTGAAAACACGAAGGGAAAAACACTGAAATCCTGTCAACCGTCCATCTCAGTGGGTTATGTGAACCATCCGATCACTTCGGAGATTTTGTGATCATGAATTTTATAATGTTGGCCTCACGATGACTAAAAGGGAAAAATGTCGAAATCGCGAAATGAAAAACACGGTTAGGCTCAGCAAGAGGTCACAGCCCTTGGTCACATCGAGAGAAGCTGGGGGAAGGAGTTAAGCTCCTTTTCAGAGTTTTGGGGGTCGAGAAATGGAGAGAACTAAAATCCTCCACCACGGTGATCCCAAAATTCTGAAGATCGGAATGCCGAAATGAATGTAAGATCCCATGGAGTCAATCTAATGGTGCAGGTGAATTTGGGCATGATCGGAGGGCTAATGTTGCTCCTCGCAGTGTAACTGCTAGAATCCACTTATGGTTTCTGCTAGAGGACTCGAAGACACTTCGATGTGAGTGACAGAGAAGGTGAATAGTATTAAGGGATCTGCCAGTAGAACAAAGACCGTTCATGGAGGCTATTGACAGCTGGATGAGCGTTGGAGCTTGTAACTGCAATATAATAGTTGAGCTCGACTGTAACATAAGATGAAGAATCTCAATTGATGGTAAGGCGAAGGAATCTGATTATGACACCCAGTGATGATGGACAGATGGGCTGAACAAATAGAGAAGCTAAAGAGTTGCCATGATGAACAGGCAGAGCACTCGACATGCAGTGTACATAGAACCAGTGCATAGAGGGCATGCACAATATGCTCAGAGAGTATAAGAATGTGAAACAAAGAAGAGATTCATTGTTGTTGCTATTGTGAGTGATGCATGTGTGAAGAAGGAGGTGGAGTGCAGTAGCTGAAATGGACAGAAGACAAAAGGTGCATTGAATGGAAATGGTGCATAGAGCACAAAAGGAAGAAGAACAAAAAGTCCAATGGATGTGTGTAGGAAGACAGTGAGGCAAACAGAGCAGTGAAATCTTGCAGAACAATGATGAGAATGGTAAGCTATTGTTGAACATTATATCACTGCAATAAGTTTTAGTAACACATCTTCATAAATCAGGGTGGTAGGGAGGTGCTAGGGAGGACTGGTGTCCTCAAAGGTTCATGTGGGTGCTTGAACATAGGGAGTTGTAGCTTCCTTCTAGTTGGTGCTAGAGAAACCAGGGAGTTGTAGCTTCCTTTTAGTTGGTGCTAGAGAAACTAGGGAATTGGTGCTTCCTTCTAGTTGGTGCTAGAGAAACCAGGGAGTTGTAGCTTCCTTCTAGTTGGTGCTAGAGAAACTAGGGAGTTGGTGCTTCCTTCTAGTTGGTGCTAGAGAAACCAGGGAGTTGGTGCTTCCTTCTAGTGGGTGCTAGAGAAAATAGAGAGTTGGAGCTCTCAGCAAGTTGCAGCTTGCAAAAACAGAGGTTGTAGCCTCACAATGAGTTGGTGAACATATGTATGATAATGTAAAGAATGTAAATAATACTTATTATATAAAGAAGAAGAGGTTTTTACCCTTTATGGGTTTCCTCGAGAAATATCTGTCTTTGTGTATCTCATATATGTGACTGATGCCGAATGTACCATTGCTTATATCCCTGCATTATTGTGATTATCATTGAGTGCCTTGTAAAGAATTTAAAAGAAGCATAATTGTTTAAGCATGGTAACAACTGATTCACCCCCCCCTCTCAGTTGTCCAACAATTGGTATCAGAGCCAACCCTTTTTGTCTAAGGGGAGATCCTAGAGCTTAAACATGTCAAGCCATGAAGGAAATTCAACCAATAAGGCCCCTATGTTCAATGGAACAAACTTTGCCTTCTGGAAGGTTAGAATGAGAACCTACATAATGGCTTTAGGTGCAGATGTCTGCGATGTGGTAGATACTGGTTATGTAAAGCCAGTTTTACTAGCTAATAAGGATGATAAGCTAGAATTTAGCTTCAACGCTAAGTCCATCAATGCTATCTTGAGTGTACTTGCAGAAGCAGAATTCGTAAAAGTTATGCACCTAGGAACTGCCAAAGAAATGTGGGACAAACTCATTAGCAGTTATGAAGGTAATGAGATGGTAAACGACGCAAAGCTTCAAACCTACAGAATACAGTTTGAACAGCTGAAGATGAAGGAATATGAAACCGTTGGAAAATACTTTCTGAGAATAGAAGAAATGGTAAAATGAAAGCACTTGGTGAAACAATTGAGGAACCTTCTTTAATTCAGAAAATCTTGAGATCTCTCCCAGATAGGTTCAATCCGAAGGTCTCTGGTATAGAGGAACTAAATGATCTAAAAACCTTAAAGTTTGATCAACTTCTAGGAACATTGACTACATATGAAACAAGAATAGTTAAAGATAAACCCACCTCCAGAGAAGCATCATTTAAGGTAGACAAGAATGAGGATTCTGAGCCCGATGAAATTGAAACAAAATTTGTGAAGAGACTGAAGAAGGGATCTGGCAAATACAAAGGTAAACTGCCTTTCAAATGTTTCAACTATGGTAGGATAGGTCATTTTGCAAATAAATGTCCCCACAAAGGAAAGAATCAGACATGTGATGATGAGGAAAAGTACAAACAAAAAAATTTCTTTAAAGAGAATAACCTTAAGAAGAAAAGTCTATGTGTAAACAATGATGATGATCCTTCAGATGATGAAGAAAATGAATCATCTATTGAAGATAAACTAAATGACTTCATACTTATGGCCAAAGAGGATTATGATAATAACTACACAGGGAGTGATGTTAATGAAGAAGAAGCTGTGGTTGACATGGAAGGAGAACTGATCAGTGCACTGGAAGAGATTGACAGACTAAGAATCAAGAATAGAAAGCAAAGACAATTGCTGACATAGTTCGAGAAAGACAGTAAAGAACCTAATGAAGGCCTTGTCCAACTAAAAGTAGAATTAGAAGAGGCAAAGAAAATAAAAGACATTCTGAAACGATAGTTATCAAAAAAGAAGGCAAGATGTGAAGCATTAGAAAAAGAAGTAGTGAAAACTAGGAAAGAGATGGAGAAGTTTCAAGCCTTGTATAATGAAAGTCTATCAAGTATCAAAGCCTCAGAAGGATTAGCCAACATTCTGAATCAACAAAGGAATCCAAAGCTAAAAACTGGTTTGGGTTATGAAGAGGGATCAAGTAGTGGCAAGTCAAGAAACGAAGAACCTATCAAGTTTGTCAAATGTACAACCAATAACAACAACGAACCTACAGAAACAAAGGAAGAAAATCAGCCGCCCAGGATGAGTAAGAAAATAAATTCCAGAACTGAATCTATTGAACAAAGAAATAATGTGTTCACTGCTGTGAGATGTCATCAGCATAGAAGGAATCGATTTGCACAAAGAAGACAACCTTTTCCCAGGTACAAAGAATTTTTCCATGGCTATTGTTTCTACTGTTCTAACTTTGGTCACAAAGCTGTAAATTGTTCATTAAGACTTAGACATGAGAAATTAATATTTCAAAGGAATAAATACTTCCCACAACAAAGAATGATACAGCCAAGTAACAATTTTTCACAGACTGCAAATTGCCAAATTAAGTCTAGGGACATGCAACTAAGGAGGCCAAGAAATAATCAACAGTCAATGAGTAGACAACATTGCAACAATAAGTTTGACCTATTGAATAATGATATTGAATGCTACAACTGTCATAACTTTGGATATAAATCTATTGACTGTCGGTTAAGGAACTATGAACCAGATTCAAAATCTCCTGCTGAAAATGTCAAGTTTTGGAAGAAGAAGGAAAGTGACAAGTGTGGATTAGTATTGTCTGCTCAAAGAAAAACGAACCCTTGGTATATAGACAGTGGATGCTCCAAACACATGACGGGAGACAAAGGCAAGTTTTTATCTCTAAGTGAAAGCAAATTAGGAAACATAACCTTTGGAAATGATGCCCCAGGGAAAATAAAGGGCAAAGGGATGGTGAGCTTAAGTAATGGAAAAGGAAAAGCCCAAGATGTTATACTTGTAGATGGGTTGAAACATAATCTGCTTAGTGTAAGTCAAATGTCTGACAGAGGATGTGAAGTGGTGTTCATGTCCAAGGACTGCAAGATAAAATATGTAACCTTAGGACAAGTGGTGGTCAAAGGCATAAGGACAAAAAATAACGTATATGTGCTAAAAGAAAATAGAGAAGAATGTCATCTAAGCAGACCTGATGAAAGCTAGTTATGGAATAGGAAACTTGGACATCTAAACTTTGACCACTTAATCAAACTCAAAAAACTTGAGGCAGTAAAGGATCTTTCGAGAATATCAAAGCCCCAAGATTCGATGTGTAAGCCCTGTCAAGTAGGGAAGCAAAACAGGACAAAGTTTAAGTCCAAGAGCTTTACTTCAACAGAGAAACCACTCCAACTAGTTCATATGGATTTATGTGGACCATCAAGACAGGAAGGCATAGGGAAAGAAAACTACTTCATGCTGATTATAGATGATTACTCTAGACTTACCTGGGTTGCCTTTCTCAAGGAAAAGGCTGAAGCATTTGAGAAGTTTAAAATATTTAAGGCTTTAACTGAGACTCAAACAGGGAAGAGGTTAAAGGCAGTAAGATCAGACCAGGGAGGAGTGTTTATGTCAAGAGACTTCAAGGAATTCTGCGATGAGCATGGGATCAAGAGAGAATACACAATCCCAAGAACTCCACAAAAAATGGATTAGTTGAGAGGCAAAACAGAACAGTGCAGGAAATGGCCAGGTCAATGATGAATGAGAAGAACATTGGTCAAACCTATTGGGTAGAATAAATACATACAACAGTCCATGTTCTTAACAAAGCCCACCTTAGACCACAAAGTGACAAGACACCTTATGAATTGTGGTTTGGGAGACCTGCTTCAATTAAACACTTCAAAGTCTTTGGGAGTAAATGCTACATAAAGAATAATCATGAGAACCTTGGTAAATATGATGACAGGGCTGATGAAGGTATCTTCTTGGGGTATGCTACAAACAGTAAAGGATACAGATGCTCTAATAAGAGGTTTCATAAAATGGTTGACTGTATTGATGTAAAAGTTGATGAAGGAATCCCAACAAGAGAGATGTACAGTAATGAGTCTTCTACAGAAGACACAACTAAAGCTGAAGATGAACAGGTACAAGAATCAGAAAATGAAGACTCTGAATCAGATGAAGACTCAGACACTTAGACAGACTCAAATCAACAGTCAACTTCAAATTCCTCCTCCAAAATCATTCAAAAGAATCATCCTGCAAGTCAGATAATTGGAGAAAAAGACAAAGGTGTACAAACTAGGAGAAAGCTAATCAAAACCACCGAACAATCTCATATAGCTTTCATATCCATGCCGGAACCCAATAATTTCAATGAAGCCAACAAAGATGACCATTGGGTTAAAGCAATGAATGATGAACTTGATCAGATTGAGAAAAACAATATGTGGGAGATGGTTCATAGACCTGAAGGTAAAAACGTCATTGGCTCCAGATGGATCTTTAAAAATAAGTTGAATGAGAAAGGACATGTTGTCGGGAACAAAGCAAGGCTAGTTTGTAAAGGATATGCTCAGATAGAAGGACTAGATTATGATGAAACATTTGCCCCTATAGCAAGATTAGAAGCTATTAGAATGTTTCTTGCCTATGCTTGCCATAAAAGGTTTAAAGTCTATCAAATGGATGTCAAGTTAGCTTTTCTAAATGGAGATTTAAGTGAAGAAGTCTATATGGAACAACTAGAGGGTTTCAAACTGTCTGATAACCCTGACTTAGTATGCAAGATGAAGAGAGCCTTATATGGGTTAAAACAAGCCCCTCGAGCCTGGTATCACAGACTGAATACGTATCTCAAAGACAAAGGGTTCAAGAGAGGAACAACTGACATCAATCTGTATATTAAAATAGAGGATAATAATTTGCTCATCATATTGGTCTATGTAGATGACATCATATTTGGATGTAATAAGGATCCATTGGTATAATGGTTTGCCTCTGCCATGGAATCTGAGTTTGAAATGTCCATGATAGGAGAACTGTCATTTTTTCTTGGGCTGCAAATTACTCAAAGGTCTGAAGGGATGTTCATTTCTCAAGAAAAATATCTAAGAGAAATCCTGAAAAGATTTCAAATGGAAGACTCCAAACCCGTGAGTAAACCTATGGTTACTGGATGCAAATTAAGAAAGGATGATGACTCGCCTGATTCTTATCAAAGTTCATATAGATCAATGATAGGTAGCCTGTTGTACATCACAACAAATCGCCCAGACATAATGCATGCTGTAGGAATGGTAGGAAGATTTCAGTCTGCACCTAAACAGAGTCATTTGCAAGCTGTCAAAAGAATATTCACGTACTTGAAAGAAATAATGACTTATGGTCTGTGGTATCCCATAAATCAAAATTTTTAGTTAACTGCTTATTCAGATGCAGATTGAGCCAACTGTGTTGATGAGAGAAAAAGCACCAGTGGAGGAGCATTCTTCCTGGGTGACTCATTAGTAGCATGGCTTAGTAAAAAGCAAGGTTCCATTTCTTTATCAACCACAGAGGAAGAGTACATTGCTTCTGCTACTTATTGCACTCAGGTATTATGGATGATTCAGACACTTGCAGACTTGGAGGTAAAATATGTTACACCGATCCCAATTCATTGTGATAACACTAGTGCCATTAGTGTGTCTAAGAATCCTGTACTCCACTCTAAGACCAAGTATATTCCCATAAAATACCATTTTCTGAGAGAGCAGGTCACTAATCAAGTTGTTCAGGTCCAGTACATTCCAACCATAGAACAAATTGCAGACATCTTTACTAAACCTCTAGCTAAGACACCTTTTGAATACCTCTGACAGAAGCTGGGTGTCATTTCGTCTCACACCTGAAAGAGTCCATCTTGTTAGGGGGAGTTTTGTATTGTTTGAATATCTAATGCCTCCTAAAATTACTACAACAACTCTGGGGGAGCATGTTTTCTTTGACATTGATGTCAAAGGGGGAGAAAAGGAGTGGTCCGGAAAGGATTGGTCCGGGCCAGATGCTACGGTTAGAGGTCCAAACAGATTAGTGAAGACACTCATGGTTTCCATCAATGCCAAAGGGGGAGATTGTTGGCATGTTTTACAGGAAGAGTATTCTTGTCATTGATGGAAAGATCAGAGTGTGCATCAACAGAAAAATAGGAACAAAGTAAGCTCAAGAGAGATGGCATACTTAGGATCTCAGGAGGATCAAAGGTCAAGGCCTTTGACACTTTGAAATTCTTCTAAGTAAGGAATATGCATGAGAGTGGGTGGAGAAGCAACAGTGATCGTCGGATCCAGGAGAACCTACATGTTCGTTAAAGTTCTAGGAGAAGCAGGCCTTCAAAATCCCGAAACAGGCAAGATCAGAAGTGTTGGTCCGACTTCACTTCGGAGTTTCGGATACCGGGAAATTGAGTGGTGATACTCTTCAACACAGGAGTTCTGGAATACCGAAATTTGAAATCTCGAAAACCCAAAAATAGGCACTTAAATGAAGAGTTTCGCGTATTAGGAGTTGGAAGAGTCAAGACTCTTCATCGTCAGGAAACCTAGAGTCGTGAAAAACTGAAATGTGAAATCCCGAAAACCCGAAACATGCACATCACTCGAAGTAATGGATACTAGGATTTTGGATACCGAGAGATGGATAATTCAAAGACTCTCAACATCAGGAGTCCCAAAGTGCTAAAAAGCGAAACGCCGAAATTCCAGAAGCAGGCACATCATATCAGGATTTCGGTTACCGGGAGATGGAGAAGTCATATACTCTCATCACGAGGAGTCCCGAAGTGCCGAAATGTTAAATCCCAAAATAGACACGTCAGCAAACCACGTCAGCTAAGGACACGTGTCACAATTAGGCAATGACAAGTGTCAATCTGATTCAACATTTTAGGCACATGTAAGTCACGAATCAGAGTGACACGTGGCAGCTATTCGACATGTGTCAATCCACGTGTGACGTCAACAGGTTTACATCACATCGAAACTTTCTATTTTGGGGTTTTACATAGCAAGCAAAAACTCCACCATCACGATGTCTGGAACTCCGAAATGCCGAAAGAGACCATTGTGAGTCTCGAAAACACGAAGGGAAAAGCACTGAAATCCTGTCAATCGTCCATCTCAGTGGGTTAAGTGAATCGTACGATCACTTCGGAGATTTTGTGATCATGAATTTTATAATGTTGGAGTCACGATGACTCTAAGGGAAAAATGCTGAAATCGTGAAATGAGAAACACGGTTAGGCTCAGCAAGAGGTCACAGCCCTTGGGCACATCGACAGAAGCTGGGGGAAGTAGTTAAGCTCCTTTTCAGAGTTTTGGGGGTTGAGAAATGGAGAGAACTAAAATCCTCCACAACAGTGATCCCGAAATGCCGAAGACTGGAATGCCTAAATGAATGCAAGATCCCATGGAGTCAATCCAATGGTGCAGGTGAATTTGGGCACGATTGGAGGGCTAATGTTGCTCCTCATAGTGTAACTGCTAGAATCCACTTATGGTTTCTTCTAGAGGACTCGAAGACACTTCGATGTGATTGACAGAGAAGGTGAAGAGTCTCAAGGGATCTGCCAGTAGAATAAAGACTATTCATGAAGGCTATTGATAGCTGGATGAGCATTGGATCCTGTAACTACAACATAATAGTTGAGCTCGAGTGTAACAGAAGATGAAGAATCTCAACTGATTGTAAGGTGAAGGAATCTGATTATGACACCCAGTGATGATGGACAGATGGGTTGAACAAACAGAGAATCTGAAGAGTTTCCATGATGAATAGGCAGAGCACTCGACATGAAGATTACATAGAACCAGTGCATAGAGTGCATGCACAAGATGCACAAGGAGTATAAGAATGTGAAACAAAGAAGAGATTCATTGTTGTTTCTATTGTGAGTGATGCATGTGTGAAGAAGGAGGTGGAGTGCAACAACTGAAATGGACAGAAGACAAAAGGCGCATTGAATGGAAATGGTGCATAGAGCACAAAAGGAAGAAAAACATAAAGTCCAATGGATGCATGCAGGAAGACAGTGAGGCAGACAAAGTAGCAAAATCTTGCAGAACAATGATGAGACTGGTAAGCTGTTGTTGAACATTATATCACTGTAATAAGTTTTAGTAACACATCTTCATAAATCAGGGTGGTAGGGAGGTGCTAGGGAGGACTGGTTTCCTCAGAGGTTCAAGTGGGTGCTTGAACACAGGGAGTTGTAGCTTCCTTCTAGTTGGTGCTAGAGAAACTAGGGAGTTGGTACTTCCTTCTAGTTGGTGCTTCCTTCTAGTGGGTACTAGAGAAAACAGAGAGTTGGAGCTCTCAGCAAGTTGCAACTTGCAAAAACGGAGGTTGTAGCCTCACAATGAGTTGGTGAACATATATATGATAATGTAAAGAATGTAAATAATACTTATCATATAAAGAAGAAGAGGTTTTTACCCTTTATGGGTTTCCTCTGGAAATATTTGTCTCTGTGTATCTCATATATGTGACTGATGCTGAATGTACCATTGCTTATATCCTTGCATTATTGTGATTATCATTGAGTGCCTTGTAAATAATTTAAAAGAAGCATAATTTTTTAAGCACGGTAACAACTGATTCACCCTCCCCTCTCAGTTGTCCAACAGGCTTTGTGGATGCAGACCGAGATGGAGATTTGGATCATAGAATATATACAAATGGGTATGTGTTTAACCTATTTTGAGGAGAAATTAAATGGATGAGAAAAAGACAAGCTATAGTGGTACTCTCCACTATAAAAGTTGAATACATGGAATCCACTCATGCAATAAAGGAAGCAGTATGGTTACATGTATTTTTTTTAGGTATTGGGTTGGTACAATAATCTATAAGGATAGATTGTAACAATTAGAGTGTAATCTTCCCGACAAAGAACCTGACTTATCATTCAAAGACAAAGCATATTGATGTTCAATATCACTTTGTGAGAGACATGGTTGAAGACAAGGTGTTTCTAATGAATATGAACACTTTGGAGAATGTTTTAGATTCATAAAAGAAATCTGTGAGCACTGAGAAGTTCTCTTGGTGTAGAGGATCTATGGGAATTTCTGCCCTGGATTGTTGACTATGTAAGCCTGTAACCCCCTATATGCAAAGAAAAAAAAAGTGGGAGAATGTTGGGTATGTGTTATATTCTTTGGAGAATTGATCCCATGTACTGTACAATTCAATATTAAAATATAATTTATGATTAAATATTAGAAAATCAACATGTTTTCATATATATCTAAAAAATGTGTGAGCTTTATAATGTGTAGGAATATGCTAAGGATTAATTAAAAAATACTTCTCGAATATTTCCTCCACCATTTCAATATTTGAGGAGATAATTATTCAAGTTTATTTCAAGGACAAGATCATGGGGAATGGATATCATATCTTATCCAAGATTTATGAGAGATATGTCTGTGGATTTAAAGGGATTATATTTTGTAATAGTGGGAAATTGGTTGAGAGAAAAGTGGATTTGTAATTATGAAATGCTTATCTTATTTTCAAAGCTCTCATTTATAAAAGAGAGTGATCTCTCTTCATGAGGGGGGAGTCATTATGAGGAGAAAGTAATTAGTCATTATGGGATTAAAAGGAGATTAGATTTAGATTGGAAAATGATTAGAAATCAATGATAGGAGTTAGTCATTTGGTTCATAGTCATTTCTTTGATTAGTTTCATGATTTCATGATTTTGTCATTTGATCATTATGATGTAATTGAGATTGCTTTATTGTTAGTGTGAGCTCACATGTGTTTTCTTGTTTCTCTTCACATGTTGTTTTCCTTTGATGCAATTTTCCATTTCCAAGTTAATTTCATTTACGCAATTTCATTTCAGTCATGTGTTTCAACAATTCAATTCCAAGTCGTGTGTTTCAACTTCCCGCATTAAATTAACATTTAAATTCCAGTTGTAGCTTCAACATTAGATTAGGTTAAATTAGCTTCAATCCTGCATATATTGTGCATGTGCTTCATAATTTTACGAACTCCTCGGGTTGACAATTTAATGATTGGGCACTTATTAAACAACAATATTTACCCTCAAAATTTTGGCATTGTTGTCGGGGAGGTGCGAAAGGGATTGAGGTCTAGGTAGGTAGGTTATCGTTTAAATTACACATCTTGGGGGAGGAGAAATAGTAATATGAGAGGTAAAAACTTGCATGACCACTATAGTGAGTTTTCTCCAAAGCCTTGATTGTTCAATTTCTGCAAGAGTGAATTTCCATTCCTGCAAGTGTGAATTTTAATTTATGCAAGAGTTTTTAATTTCTGCAAGTATGATTTATTGTTTCAGCAAGAGTGTTTGATTTCTGCAATTGTGAAGAGTAATTGTTTTCTATTTCATCAAGACTATTTTTTTTATCTGTTTCAACAAGAGTGCTTTTATTTAAGGTTTTCATTTAGATTTTAGTTTTGGGTGCTGTAAGAATCTCTTTTTCCGCAAGATGGTTTAACAATGATTTTAAGCTTGGAACAACTCACTCATATCCTAGAAAAATTTGGGATCTCCTCTTCTATGGAAGAGGATATCTTGACATCAACCAAAAGATTAATTACTCCTCCAGAGGCAAACAAAGAATCAACATTCCAAGAATCCTACACATCCGATAGAGAACAATTATTAGAGAAGGAGATCGAGGAAGACAAATAGGAGTTACAACATGATATGAAGGAGGGAAATCACGCCTATGAAAGCCTTATTGAACAATGGTTCAAATAAGAATTAGGTTAGATAATTTTTTATTTTATTTAGTTAATTCACAATTACAACAACTAAATTTTCTTATTTTTGTATGCTCTATATTTCATTTTGCAAAATTTACAGTGAATATATTCTTATTACTGTTGCGTGTATGGTTACATTAGATATTTGAATACACATAATTAATTTCTAACTTCCAATTATAGTAGAGTAGGTAATTTCAAAGGAATAAAACATGTTAGTTTTAGTTTTAGGTTAAATTAGGACTCTTATATATATATATATATATATATATATATATATATATAATCTGATCCGGATTATTTTCGGCACGAAATGAGAGTGGAGATATAATAAAGAAATGCACATAGATATTGAAGATATTCAATAATATAACATAAATGTATCAGAGATGCAACCATAAACACAGATATACAGTAATACACGATTTCTATTAATCAGAGAAATGTACAGAGACTGTAAAAATACAGAGTGAAAGACTCGCTAGAATGGTGGCAGCTTATCTCTGAGAATATATGTGACGGCTACTCATATTCGCAAGAATATGATTACAATGAGGCTCTGAAGGCCTTTTTACAATAAACGAGAATGCCAAAAGTCCTAGACATCCAAAAACCTAACTCTAGGAGATGAAGCGCCAAAATTCATGTGGGCCCTGTTTGGGTAATTGAGTACATCATTGAGGAGATTCATTATGGGGGTTCAATTATGCCTTTGGCTATCATTGAGAACCTCGATCTCGAAAAACCTTCATTTGGACCCTCAAAATGGCCTCGGAAGTTAAAACCTGCTAAAAATAGTAAATTGCCAAAATTGCCAGAAAATTGTTTTGAGCCATTTGGAAAAGGTGGGTGGCCATCGATATCCACCTGGATCATAATCACATAAAGCAAAACACATTGAAATAAACATGGTCTGGTTCAAGGGAAGTCGTTACAAGGGGTAGAATAGGCAAGGCCTTAAGCATGGTTATGGGGTTTACAAGTTTTACACTGGAGATGTCTATATTGGGGAGTGGTTTAATGCGCATAGCCATG
Organism: Picea sitchensis; assembly: GCA_010110895.2. Classification (NCBI taxonomy): domain Eukaryota; kingdom Viridiplantae; phylum Streptophyta; class Pinopsida; order Pinales; family Pinaceae; genus Picea; species Picea sitchensis. Next base: position 190,512 of record SNQJ01S0009679.1, read on the forward strand.
GCTACGAAATCCACACTTGTGAAGATGGAAGTAGGTATGTTGGGGAGTTTAAGAGGGGTGTCAAGGATGGCCTCAGATACTACCACTTCCTAAATGGTGATACCTATGCTGGAGAGTATTTTTTCAGACAAAATGCATGGGTTTGTTGTTTACCATTTTTCCAATGGTCATCGTTACTTTAGAAATAGTGAAAGACAGTATGGCCACTGGCATCGTGGTGTTTTAGAGACTCCTAGTACACAAAATTATCAACCAATATCCCCCATATTTGCGAACCATTCAAAAGTATTGAATGCAGTACACGAAGCAAGGACAACAACAGAAAAGGCATTTGAAACTGCTCGAGTTGATGGAAGAGTAAATAAAGCTATTTTTGCTGCTAATAGAGCGACTAATGCAACAAGGATGACTGTAGTTAAAGATTTTCAGAAGATAATGCATGATAATGTGCCAATTGTAGATGTGTAGGGAGCTGACCTCTAGTAACTTATCTTGCAATCTCAGTTGGTGGTCAAAATTTCTGGTTGAGTGGCAACAATTCCATCCTTCACCTTCATCCTTCCACGCTGACCTGCAAACATCGCTCCCATCGCTAGATTTCATCCCTCACCTTCATCCTTCCATGTTGAACCCTACAAAAACAGTAAAATATGAAACTTTTACCAACATCGCCTAGATTTGAATATTTGAGGTTCATCGTGCCAAACCAACAGAGAAATAGCTTGTGGAGAAATAAATTCAACAAGAAAAACAAGTCAACCATTTTTTTCTCGAGGGCCTACAAATAGGTTAGTTGGGTAAGTTTGTTTCAAATCCACTCAAATGCACAATAAAAACAACCTGAAATCTCGGTCAGTTCGCTAAATATGGAAGGAGATTGATTCCCAAATAATCTCTATTCTTTGTGACTTGGAAAGCATCTCTTATGAACCTAACTGCACAACTATTCCTTACCCACTTGATTCCTTCAGAAAATAATCGTTATGATCATAAAATATTTTGTGATCTATGATATCATGGTAGATCTCGCAACCCCACCAGCTTAATCTCTCCACTTCATCGAGCGAGAGAATGAGCAGGTAGGAAGGCCTTGGGATTATTGTTGATCTCCATTTTGGTGAGTGAAACAATCTGTGCTATAATTCTTCACTAGCATGATGGTCAAATTCTGCGTAGATAATAGACACTATCAGTCTTTTTTTTGGTGTGTGTTCCATGTGCGTTCTTCCCTCGGTCGATGTCTCTCTTTGGAATCCATGATCACATTATTGGAAACCCACTTCCTGAGCCAACAAAAAAACCACTATCTGAAATGCATGCATTCTTATAATCTAGAGAGAAAACAAGAAGCAACATCCTGGGAAGTAAGACTTTCTCCTACAGGAATAGTTGTTGTTAGACAAATATAAGTGCATGTTGGTCCATGCAAATATCAAGCCATAAATGTTTTCCTCTATGGCTTGCAATCGATGTTGAACGAGATGTTTGGACGTGTCCTGCTTCAATTATGCCAAATATGATAGATCACTGCCAAAGCCAATGCCACATAAGCAAGAGCTCAATTTCGTGATGATTTTGAAATTGAATGTAGAGATGATCCTGTGTCTATCACGTCGAGGTGGAATCTAATCCAGACGAGGGGAACAATTTCCTCCATGATGATCATATAATGGAATTGATGACAGATCAATTTGGTAACTTCTATAAATTTGTACTAAAGATCAGAGAATGTGGATTCCTCATGCATCAATTAAAGAAACATGCGAATTTGTTAATATATCCCTCAAAACACAGGATACAGATTCCACAGGCAGAAGAACATCGCATTGATATTGCAACACATAAGCTGTGGCTGAAACACATAAGACACCCAAGCAACAGGCTCAACTCACTCTGTCCATAATTCATGCCTAATCACAATCATATTCACGAGTTCATGTCTTTAAAAAAATAAAAAAAATAAAATTTGTGATGATACAGTGAAAAACCGAAGTGTCGATAGTTGTTATTTCATTTTGGAGCATTTTTGTTTTCCCTTAGGGATCACATAATTTTACATATAAAAGAGAATAATACAGCACCTTATTTCGGTTGTTTTGTTTTGTTTCAAAAAGAAAAACTAATATATATATATATATATATATATATATATATATATATATATATATATATATTGTTATTTCTTTTGAAATAAAATAAAACAACAAAAAAAATCTTTATATTCTCTTTATATATGCTATATATATATATATATATATATAAAACATATAACAAAATTTGAAAACAAATTATAAAAAGTTAAACATTCTAAGTATTATTCTCTTTTATATGTATATATATATATATAAAACACCATAACAAAATTTGAAAACAAATTATAAAAGTTAAAACATTCTAAAAATCAAAAATTTCAAATGGATTTCAATCATTCTTGAAAACGATATCAAAATACTGTTTTTACATTTACGCTAGCATGGTTTCTTGATTCACTTCAACAATAATAGATGACAGAACTTGAGTGCAAAGGGAAACATGTAAAACACACATTTTGAATTTGATTTGCTCACATTCATACTCAATCCTGCATTTTATATTTTTCGAAGCTCTCACAGTTTTCATGCAGGATTAGTACTAAGATATCCAATATCATGCCAAAGTGATTTTCAAGAATCACATAATTTTTCAGAAAAAAACATGCTTTGTTGACAACTTGAAGGAGCTAATTTTCATCACACATGTCATAACGTTTTCCGTTACACATAAATATTTCATAAAACCATTTGCATCATGAATTGTTTACCCACATTTATCCTTCAAAGCACGTTAGTCATCCATGATGGAGTCAACAATTTCATTGCCTTATCCGTCATGACTTCACACATGCCTACCTTTCTGAGTCGTATACAATTTTATCCATTTTCAGTTCATATTTTTGCCTTACGAATAAAACTGTCCAACTCCCTTTCCATGACTACATTGCCTGGTTTTCCTTACCATACAAACTGTTTCTACTGAGATATTTTCATCTATAGTTCTACCAATCATTTTTCACTAACTCACCTTGATTGATGTGGGATTCCTTAAGGCCCACCTTTCAACAAGTCTTTCCCCATCGACCTCAACACCTTATCTAGGATAGAGACTAGATTCCTTTTGAGTACCTTGAGGCTTGCATGACTTAATGGCAAGTTGTCTCACTGAAAATCATGGGAATACATCAATGTCCCTTGATCGTTATATATTGCAAGTGGCTCGACATCAAATCATCTATTCACACTTTGCAAGATGTACTTAGGTACCATGGAATTCATTGACATCAATGATGATATTGCATCGCATTGGTTAATGACATCCATCAATGGCCGGTAATCCAATGACTTCTTTTCATGCTCGACATCGACACATTTATTCACATGATTAGAATTGTACCAACGGGTTTATTAGAGGGTGAAGACTATACACTTTTTCATGACTCCATCAATAGTTGCAACAGTATTTTTCCAGCCATATGAGAGTACCATAGTTCCACTTTCAGACTTCATCTTTTGATTCATACAACCAATCAATGGTTCAGATTCCTTCACTTCACATTACATGATCCAGTCGCAACGACAACAACATTCACATTTTTCCTGATCCAACAAAAACTACATCCCTATTGCATAGTTCATCTACTTTTTGGGTAAGTGGAGGTATGTTTTTTTCTACTCTTTAATCATGCAATTCCTTACATGCTAGAATGGATGAATTTGGAAAATTCCATCACCATGTTCCATTTCCTTTCACCTTTTCATACACATAACACATATTCATTTGGGGCATGGGGGATATTAATTACCATTTGATTCCATTTTCACATTCATCACCTCATATACTGTTGACCAACATGTCTCTTCCGAACTGCATTATTTTGCACTTTTATTCCATCTATTGATCTATCTTGGAATGATTCATAACATGAAGAAAAGGCTTTCTTATGCACGTTGACAACTTATCATTTCCAATTCATGTGTGCTTAAAATATTATTGCAGCGAGAAAACAAGTAAACAAAATGAATGTTGTTAACACAAGAGCCAACATTTGTTATATTCATGGTTTTCACACAAGAACCAACCATCAGAAACATCAGTTGTTACTCATTTATTTCACACCATGGAATGATTTCATTAAGAAGCCAAAAGTACTAAAGAATAACTGATGCAAACCCCCCTTCACTTGTAAGGTATGTACGACCTTCCGGTCTAGGATCGATTAAGAAACCAAGTCAGATTGACTCTTTAGTCCCTCAAGGAACTTTAATCAACTGAATAGGCCCCCCTTCTTCTTAATACACAATTTCTATGGAACCCACGGGCTTCTCCTTAACTCTTTTAAATCTTCAACGTATTTATGCGCTAGCTCTCCTAGTTAAGCCCCTCCCTCTATGTGACCAAGGTTGTGACTAGTTGCCTAAACGAAAGGCACTTCATGATTTCGTGTTTCGTGACTTCATGTCTCACGAAGTTCACTTGCTCGTCCTTCTGAAACTTGAACTTGCGAGTTCCACTTGTTAGATCAACGGTCCACGATCCCGACAATCCAATGGTCCAGATCTCCTTTTCGTGTATCGAGAATTCATGTTTCACAAAGTTGGAAAGTTGATCACTTCTCTCCTCCAATCCTCGATATCTTGAAATTCATGTGCACCAGATTAGCGACTCAAAAATCCCCGTAATCTGACGACTCAGATCAACTCTTCGTGAATCGGGACTTCACGTTTCACGAAGTTGGAATACCACTCACCTCCCTTCTCCTGATATCCAAACTCTTGATATCTCCCTGAATAATCAACGGTCCAGATTTCTCCTTCGATCAATGACTATGATCAAGTCACGATTTCACGACTCATGAGTTCTTATAACTCTGTCTTTTTGACTTCTCTAAGTCATGAGTCAGGGAAATGATGATCTCTCGCCACGTGTCCTCCTTGACGATGGACGGTTTTGATGATTTAGGAAATTCATAACTCCGATTCTCCTGTACACTTTCAAAGCTTTAATGTTAGTGCACTTTACCTTGATAGGATGACTACGATCCTTAGGCGCACAGATTGGATGACCGAGATCCTTTCTTTTCACTCTAATTGAACGAATGAGATATTTTCTCTAGCACTCAGATAGAATAGTTGATATCTTTTCCTTTGCACTCACTCCTCATTGTTTGGACGTTGATCGAATGGTCCAGATATTTTCCCCTGAGCTTACGCTTTCTGCTAACTTAGAATATTTTTGAAAGATGTAAAGGTTTCGACCTTTATCCTTCCTGGGAGTTTGTTTCTTGGGTCTCGTTTGCACTTCTTGGAAAGTGATGTCCCTCCTGAGCTTGATCTCCCAAGAACTTCTTACTTTTCTGGGAAATTCATCAAACTCAGATCCAAATATTATTGAAAAGAATTATTTCCCGCCTTCCTCGTGTTCCTCTATTCTTGTCCTTCGACTTCTTTACGTAGTCGCTTTGACTCTTCGTCAAATTCCAGACTTGTGCACTCTTTGCAAAAGATATTTACACAAGATTTGAGTTCTTGCAATGACTGTGCACACCTTGCAGAAATCGCTTTACACTTCCTACAAAGAAACCTTATGTTGTTCCTCTTGAGCTTACGAGTCGAGAAAGACTCAGTCAATGCACTCCTTGCGGACTGTGTGCACACCTTGCACCGGCTCATGAGGAAAATAGATTTAAAATTTATACAGACATTTCAAAGATATGCACACCTATAACAATATTCATGTATTCTTGAACAAACACAATAACATGGAAATTACAAACAACAACAACTTCACAAATTGGATCAATTTTCCTCTATTATCTTCATTGAAAATCAAGAAAATGGTTACAATAAAATTCAAACAACAATCACTGCTCGAAGATTCCTACTTGTTCGCAACTATCATAACCCTTCTTTACAGCGTACAAAACCTCTCTTTATACAAAAGAAGCAAACTAACTGCTACCTAATTGTGGTTACATCGAGACTAGGGTTCAATTCCCAGGTCACACGTGCTCATTTTGTCTATGCTTGTGATCTTTCCTTTTATTGTTTTCTATCATCTTCAAAAGATTTGAAGTGCTAGCTATTATTCGAGACTTCAGATTGATCCTCAGGCACTGAGTTGTCCTACCATGTGTACTTGCTGATGATGCTCCTGCATCATACTCCCCTGGGAAAAAATTCATGGACTCCTGTCCATGCACTCCTCCACCGACTTTCCATGCTTCTGGATATCAGCTTCACTCTTCCAACTGGAATATTCTATTGGATGTCCCTTCCACTTGACCAGATACTCAAAATAGGTCTTCCTTCAGGTCTTCTTACGAATCCTCTGGTCAACAATCTTTTACATCTATGGTTTTTTTGCTATAGGCATTTGTTTCTCCCACTGAATCTTCTCTTGATATGCTGATCCCTCTGTGTCATCCTTCCTATTAGGATACAGGTCTGAGACATTGAATATGGGCTATATGCCCACATCATCTGGAAGCTCGATCTCATAGGCGTTTGCATCAAACTTCCTCAAGATCTTACATGGCCCTATATTCTTCATCTTTAGCTTGTTATATGTCCCCCTAGGGAACCTCTTCTTCCTGAGATGTGAGAGAACCTGATCTCCTATTTCAAATTGAAGTTCTCTATGATGTTTATCAGCTCTGCGTTTGTACTCTTGGCTAGAATTCTGCAACTGCCCTCTGATCTGGCTATGGAGCTTTTGCATTTATGCAACAAAATCTTCTACTTCAACACTCCTGATCTCACTCTGTTCCAAGTCTCTCAAATCAGAGACTCCCTTGGGTTGCATTCCATACAATATTTGGAACGGGCTCTTCCCAGTGCTCCGGTTTGGTGAGTCGTTGTATGCAAACTCTGCTTGTGGCATAATCTGATCCCATTGATTATGGTGCTCGGTGACCAAAATCCTCGATAAGTTTCCCAAAATTTTGTTTACCACCTCAGTCTGTCCATATGTATGATGGTGATAAGTTGATATGAAGGAAAAATCTGTCCCTAACTTCTTCCACAGTCTTCTCCAAAAATGACCAACAAATTTTGTGTCTCTGTCCGAGACAATGCTTCTGGGTAGGCCGTTAAGTCTCACAACTTCCTTAAAGAATAGATTCACAACATGTGTTGCATCACTGGTCTTCTGGCATGGGATAAAGTGTGCCATCTTTAAAAATCTATCCACCACCAAAAATATGGAATCGCATCCTCTTTGTGTTCTTGGCAGTCCCAACACAAAATCCATGCTTATTGCATCCCAAGGCCTCTCTGGTATGGGAAATGGTTGATACAATCTAGTTTTTGTATTTTACCTTTTACATGTTGGCATATTCTACATCTGTTCATGAATTTTATCACATCTGTCCTCATACCTGGCCAATAATATGAACTTCTCAATTGTGAAAATGTCTTATCATGACCAAAATGTCCAGCCAATCCTCCACTATGTTTTTCCTTCAAAAGGTTATCCCTCATTGAGCATTTTGGTATGCACAATTGATTTCCCTTGAACAACAATCCATCTTGAATCATATACTTTGTCCACTAGCTTCAATCTCTTAGCACAAGATTCACACATGCTTTGTATGTTTCCTTGAAATCTGGATCATCACTGTACATTTCCTCAAGGTGTTCGAACCCTAAGGTATTTACCTGAAATTCCTACAGAATCAAACATCTCCTGCTCAATGCATCATCAACTTTGTTAGCATTCCCAACAATATGTTTTATGACAAAAGTAAAATTCTGCATAAACTCAATCCACTTTGCATGCCTCTGATTCAATTTTTCCTATTTGGTTATGAATTATAAAGCTTGGTTATCGCTATACAAGACAAATTATTGTGGGACAAGGTAATGCCTCCATTTCTTTAGGGCTTGGATTATGGCATAAAACTCCTTTTCATAGGTGGAGTATTTTCTCTTAATCTCATTCATCTTCTCGTTGAAGTAAGAAACAAGTCTATTGTCCTGGCTCAAAACTCCTCCAATTGCAACACCACTTGCATCACATCTCACCTGAAATGTCTTCTCAAAATTTGGCAAGATCATAATTCATCGCTCTATTATTTTCTCCTTCAGTATATTGAAGCTCTTCTCGGCCTCCTCTATCCATTTAAAATACTCGTGCCTTTTCTTCACTGTATCCATCATCGGTGCACAAATTCCACTGAAATATCTGATGAACTTCCTATAGAAACTCTCTAATCCATGGAAGCTTCTTACCTCAAACATGCTCCTAGGTGATGGCCATTCTTTGATTTCTTTCACCTTCTCCGGATCCATGTTCAGTTCATTTGAAGAGATCACAAAACCCAAGTAAATGAGTTATGTCTTCATAAAATATGACTTCTTCAGGTTTATCAACAAATTATCCTGCTATAGCCTCCTCATCACTATTGTTAGGTGCCTCAAATGCTCCTTCTTAGTCTTGCTAAATATCAGTATATCATCTAGATACACAACCATGAACTTGCCAATGAAATATTTTAGTATTTCATTCATCAACCTCATAAAAGTACTCGGGGCATTGGTTAATGAAAATGGCATAAGAAGCCACTCATACAAACCTTCATTTGTATTAAAGGATGTATTCCACTCATCACCTTCCCTCATTCTGATCTAGTGATATCCACTTTTCAAATCTATCTTAGAAAAGAAATTTGCTCCACTTAAACAGTCCATTAAATCATCTATTCTTGGAATAGGGAATCTATACCTGATAGTGAACTTGTTGATGGCTCTCGAGTCTGTACACATTCTCCATCCTCCATATTTCTTTGGACTCAACACAGTTGGTACTGCGCGTAGAATCAATCTCTCTCTGAGAAAACCCTTGTCTAACAAGTCCTGGACTTGGTTCTTTACCTCCTCATTCCCTCAAGGTATTAGTCTATAGACTGCTTTGTTTTGTAGACTTTCTCCTGGTATCAAATCGATATGATGGATGATACTTTTGATGGGTGGAAACGAGTTAGGCAACTCATCCACCACTATGTCAGCAAAATTATCTAACAATTCCCTAAATTCTTTAGGCAAATCATCTATTGAAGTACTAGTAAGGATAACTTCGAGTTTCCTCACCACAACAAACTACATCTACTATTCTTTCTTGACTTCTTTCAGGAGTTCCTTCCCTCTCATGAGAAGTATGCTTGTGCTGGCTTCTCCTTTCACTTTATTCTCCTCTATTGGAAGCAACATGTGTGTCCTACCATTCTTCTCCAAGGTGTATGTATTATTTCTCCCACAATGAATGACATTCCTATCAAATTTCCATGGTATTCCCAACAAAATAGGTCATACATCCATGAGAATTACATCACACATAATTTCATCTCTATATCCTCCTATCTTAAATTCAACCAAGAATTGTTTAGTAACCATTACCTAGTGTCCTTTCTGCAACCATGAGACTTTATATGGCTCTAGGTGTGCAGTTGTATCCAGCTCCAATTTCTCCACCATCTCCATGGATACTAAGTTATTAGTGCTCCCACTGTCAATGATCACCTTGCATACTCTATCTTTAGTCTTGCAAGTTGTCCTGAATAGACTGTTCCTCTGTACTGGCCTTTTAACTTCTGCCTTTGGTTTTAAGAGAACCTTTCTCATCATCATGGAAATTCCATCTTCTTCTCCTTCTGCTTCAACATTCCCTCTTTGTGCTTCTGAAATGTGAGCTTCTCCTCCTTCTTTATTTTTCTCGGGGCATTCCCAAGACATCTTCCCTATCTTTCCACAAGCATAACACCTTATTCCTTCTCTACCTCTTCCTCTATAAGAGTTTCTTCCACCACCCTGTCTTCCTCGATAACTTCCTCCTCTTTCTGAGTGACTGTGTGGAGTTTCAGCCTCGTCCTTGGAATTATGTGTGTTGTCATGGGAAACTCCCTTGCCTTTGTTCGGGGCTGAGATTTTACCTCTACCTCATTGGCTTTGTTTTCTGGTCAACTTCTCTTCTGCCTTCAGTGTGAACTGATAATCACCCTCCATTGTCCTTACCGACATCATGTTGAGCTCATCCTGGATTTCATACCTCAGGCCATTTATATACATGACAACCTTTTGTTCATCCCTCTCTCTTTTTCTAGCTCTGATGTTCAGCTTGTAGAACTCCTCTGTGTATTCTTTAATTGTCATACCCTTCTATCTTAGGTTTTGTAGCTTCCTCAAAAGATTGATCTGATAATCTTTGGGCATGAATTTAGCCTTCATCTTGGCTACCATTTTGTCCCAATTATTTATCTTCTGTTTGCCTCTACTTATCCTCTCAGCCTACAATTCATCCTACCACAGTGCTGCATGTCCTTTAAGACTGGTTACAACATGTCTCACCATTTTCTCCCCATCGATATCTTCATAAACGAAATATTTGTCCATGGACCTTATCTAATCCAATAGCTCTTCAACATCCAAATTGCCTTCGTACATTGGGACCTCTATCTTGGCTCTAGCTCCCAATCTAACAACTTCTCTTAGCAAGCATTCTTAGGCGACATGTTCCCTTGCATATTCTTCATCTTCTACATCTTCTCTCTTTGCATCGCCGACGTCTTCAACATCAGGTGATATTCTTTGCATTGCTTCCATCGCTTCCAACATTGCATGAAGTTCTCGCATATCTCTTTCTACAACATGATTGGCTTAAGGTGGCTCCCCTCATCTCCTCAGTGTCATTATGTTGACTGTCTCTCACACACATAGTAAAAATTTGATTTCTTTTTCTCCTTCACCTGAAATCTATAGACAAAAATCATCTCTGATACCACTTGATGTAGACCCCCCTTCGCTCCTAAAGGCTGTGTGACCTCCTGGTCTAGGATCGATCAAGAAATGGAGTCTGATTAACTCTTTAGTCCCTCAAGGACCTTCAATCAACTGAATAGGCCCCCCTTCTTCTTAAGACGCAGGTTCTATAGAACCCATGGGATTATCCTTAATGATTTTAAAGCTTCAACATATTCAAGTGCTAGCTCTCCTGATTAAGCCCCTCCCTCTACATGACCAAGGCTATGACCAATCACCTAAATGAAAGGCACTTCACAATTTCACGTTTCGCGACTTCACGTCTCACAAATTTCGCTTGCTCGTCCTTCTGAACCCCGAACTTACGAGTTCTGCTTGTCATATCAACGGTCCACAATCCCTGCGATTCAATGGTCCAGATATCCCTTTCGCATACCGAGACTTCACGTTTCATGAAGTTGGAAGGCTGATCACTTCTCTCCTCCGATCCCCAATATCCAAAAATTCATGTGCGCCAGATCAATGACTCACAACTCCCCGTAATATGACGGCTAAGATCAACTCTTCACGAATCGAGACTCCATGTTTTGCAAAGTTGGAAGACCGCTCACCTCCCTTCTCCCGATATTCAAAATCCTGATATCTCCCTGGACAATCAACGATCTATATTTATCCTTCGATCAATGACTGTGATAATGTCACGATTTTGCGATTCATGAGTTCTTATAACTCTGCCTTTTTACTTCTTTGAGTCACAAGTCAGCGAAATGTTGATCTCTCACCACGTGTCCCCTTTGACGATGGATGGTTCTGATGATTTCATAACTTCTTAAGTCTGAATCTCCTGTACACTTTCAAATCTTTAATGTTAGTGCACTTTACCTTGATCGGACGAATACAATCCTTAGGTGTGCAGATCAGATGGCTGAGATCCTTTATTTTTGCTCTGTTTAAACGACTGAGATATTTTCTCTAGCTCTTAGATCGAATGGTTGAGATATTTTCCTTTGTGCTCACTCTTCGTTGTCCGGACGCTGATTAGACAGTCCAGATATTTTCTCCTGAGCTTACGCTTTCTTCTAACTTAGAATATTTTCGAAAGATGCAAATTTTTTTACCTTTATCCTTCCTGCAAGTCTATTTCTTGGGTCTCATTCACACTTCTTGGAAAGTGTTATCCCTCTTGAGATTGATGTCCTCAAAGATTTCGATCCCCCAAACACTTCTTTCTTTTCTAGGAAATTTGTCAAACTCAGATCCAAATATTCTTGAAAATAATTCATTCCCGCCTTCTTGGCATTCCTCTGTTCTTTTCCTTCGACTTCTTTATGGAGTCGCTTCGAATCTTCCTTGAATTCTAGACCTATGCACTCTTTGCAAAATATCTTTACACAAGATTTGAGTTCTTGCGATGACTGTGCACACCTTGCGACAATCGCTTTATACTTCCTGCAAAGAAACCTTATGTTGTTCCTCCTGAGCTTACAAGTCGGGACATAATCGGTCAATGCACTCCTTGCGGACTGTGTGCACCCCTTGGATCGGCTGACAAGGAAAAGTGATTTAAATTTTATCCAAGCATTTCAAAGATATACACACCTGTAAAAAGATTCATTTTTTCTTGAACAAACACAATAAGAAGGGAAATTACAAACAACAACAACTTCACACATTGGATCAATTTTCCTCTGTTATCTTTATTCAAAATCAAGAAAATGGTTATAGTAAAATTCAAACAACGATCACTGCTTTGAGATTCTTACTTTCTCCCAACTATCGTAACCCTTCTTTAGGGAATACACAACCTCTCTTTATACAAAAGAAACAAACTAATTACTACTTAATTGTGGTTACATCAAGAATAGGGTTAAATTCCCAGGTCACGCGTGCTCATTCTATCTACGCGTGTGATCTTTCCTTTTATTTTTTTCTATCATCTTCAAAACATTTGCAATGCTGGCTATTATTCGAGACTCCGGATTGGTCCTCATGCACTGAGTTGTCCTGCCATGCGTACTTGATGACGATGCTCCTACATCAATAATCGTGCAAGGTTGCATGAGAACATGCAACAGGATCAGTCGGGGGGGGGGGTGGGTGGGTGGGGGGCGGATTTTCATCCTCTTTATTGTTAAGAAATATAATCATGCAAAACCAAAATTGAGAAGATTTTTTTTTTTTTGCACAGTTGCATGAGGATATGCAACAAGTTTAGTTGGGGGGAAATGTTGGGTATCATAAATGTCGCATTTTCATCCTATTTTCCTTTCACTATTCCTCTCATTCATCCATATTCCATTATTCGTTTTACCTTTCATCATACCATTTTCATAAATAAATTTGGGTTTCACCTTATTATTTTCCACTTTATTCATTTTAGTATTAAAAGAGAATTTATGATTAAATATTAGAAAATCAACATGTTTTCATATATATCTCAAAAATGCGTGAGCTTTGTAATGTGTAGGAATATGTGAAGGATTAATTCAAAAAGACTTCTTGAATATTTCCTCCACCATTTCAAGATTTGAGGAGATAATTATTCAATTTTATTTCAAGGAGAATATCATGGGGAATGGATAGCATATCTTATCCAAGATTTATGAGAGATATGTGTGAGGATTTGAAGGGATCATATTTTGTAATACTGGGAAATTCGTTGAGAGAAAAGTGGATCTGTAATTATGAGATGCTTATCTTCTTTTCAAAGCTCTCATGTATAAAAGAGAGTGCTCTCTCTTCACTAGGGGGGTGTCATTATGAGGATAAAGTAATTAGTCATTATGGGATTAGAATGAGATTAGATTTAGATTGGAAAATGATTAGAAATCAATGATAGGAGTTAGTCATTTGGTTCATAGTCATTTCTTTGATTAGTTTCATGATTTCATGATTTTGTCATTTGATCATTGTGATGTAATTGAGATTGCTTTATTGTTAGTGTGAGATCACACGTGTTGTATTGTTTCTCTTCACATGTTGTTTTCCTTTGATGCAATTTTCCATTTCCAAGTTAATTTCATTTACACAATTTCATTTCAGTCCTGTGTTTCATCAATTCAATTCCAAGTTGTGTGTTTCAACTTCTCGCATTAGATTAACAGTTCAATTCTAGTTGTAGATTCAACATTATATTAGGTTAAATTAGCTTCAATCCTGGATATATTGTGCATGTGCTTCATAAGTTTACGAACTCCTCGGGTTGACAATTTAATTATTGGGCTCTTATTAAATGACAATATTTACCCTCAACAATGATGAATAAATAATATTAGAGGTGTGGCTCTAAACAGGTTGTTGGTTTTCTCGGTTTCAATTTCTAGGGTAAAAATATTTGTGTAATGTGTGTGTGTGCCATTGTATATTTTATGTTTTTATTAAGAATTTATTTGTGGTAATTAATTGTACAAGGTTAAAATATACAATATGATCCGTATCATTTTAATAATTAGGAATGCACTGTCAATGAAGAAGCTTTGAAAGTATAAATGAAATTTTCTATTGTTGCTCTAGGATTTCAATTGGTTTTCCTATGTATGTTGTGACAATATTTTTAATTACCTTCCTAAGTTTTTAGAAGGATAATTAGAAAGACTGCTAATTTAATGTCACCCCGGAGATTGTATGAGACTTGTGAACTTTCATGCACTATATATATAGGAACAAATGGTTAGGAAATGATTTGGTGTTGTGTTTTAGTAATAGGAAAAGAGATGAAAATTACAAGGAGAGCCTTAAAAAATGCATCAACAAGGTCACTAAAGGTTCTCAAACTACTTAACTAAGGATAAAATAAGATGATGCATTTTGAAGGAAATTGGTACTTATACTACATCACTCAAATTGAAAAGTAAATGGAACTCTTATGAAAAATGAACTTGCAGAAACAAATCATTCAAATCAATAAAAAAATGAAAATATTGTACAAATGAAGTTGCTTGCAGAAAGAAGAAAATCATTTGAATCAGAAAGAAAATTAAAATCTTGGAGAAATGAAATTTCTTGCATAAATAAACAAATCAATTGAATCAAAACGAAAATGACACTCTTGCATGAATTAGGATATACTTGCAAAGAGGAAATTGACTTTTTATTGAAAATAAATAACACAAGGACAAATCACTCTTGGTATAGAGGGAATTGTGTTATGACCTTGCTAATTTGGAGTTGATGGAAACTCAAGTTGTAATTGTATTAATGTTGGGTTTAGGGCAGAGCATAGGGTAATTAAGTATTTGCGTGAGAGTATATAGCCTTTCTTTTTTTGCTTTGTAATTATTTTTCTTTAACACAATGAATAATCGACACACTGTTTACTCAATTATCAGTAACGAAGACTTGAATCAATTTGTTATAAGAGTTCATACTTAAATTCTATGATTATTGAATACAATTCTAATACTTAGAAATGCTATCAACACATCTTCTTAACCTAAAAATTCTTTTGAGAATTAACATTATTTGGGATACTCATAGCATTGGAAGTAAAAAAAAAACTAATCAAATGGAAACTGTTAAGATTAATAAAATACAATAGTACCTTGTCTGGGAGGGGGCCTTGACTCTTTATATGAGGTACAATAGAACGAACAATAACTTATTTTATTAAATCTTCATTCACATCATTATGGAGACAACATAACACATACAAATATTTGTATTAATTAGAAATCGTTCTACAACTCCATAAAATTAAAATGCGATAATTCTCCCCTCCCTTTGAAGACATGGCACATGTTTTTTATATCAAACTAATACAGATACAACTATAACAATTTTGGAAGCGGTTTTGTTTCGGTCCTAATTTTTTCCAAGGCAAGTAGCAGAAGGTTTGATTGTCTATATAGATTAGTCATCATATTTAGGAAATGAATACGTGGATATAATAATATGGTTATCTGGATTCATCAATATAGTAGGTTCAATCAGATCTTGATCTTCCATTGATATTGGTCTTTTCATATTCAAACTCTATTATTATCTCTTTTACTTGGTGATAGTTAGCATCATATCATGCAGACACCTAATTGATGATAGTAATATGTTGGCAAAAATTCTCAGGATCTTCCAAACTTAGGCCATAGTTATGCTGTAGATTCCTTACACCTGGCTATTGACTATGCTACAAGAACACTGGTAGCTCCTTTGTAGATGACTATAATTTGGATTACAAGAACACCTACACTGCAAAAAGAGTTGTAGCAATCCACCAACTCAGGTAAGTATCATCATGATTCAAATTAATATCTAGAAATTGACAAAAGATGATGAAATGTATCCTACTAATACCTTTTTTCACGAGTCATTATAAACGCAGAAACAATGTGAGATTATAGAGACAAACAAAAAAAGGTATGCTAAAATCTGTTAAAAAGGGGTGAAAAAGGTGCCAAAATGGGGGCTCATCATCACCCCCCAACCGATATCATCGTATGTCCTCATGTGATTGCCCTAATGTTCCTAGGAGATGGGCGATTTTCCACTAATAGTAAATGTTCCATACTTCCTCTATTCTATAATATCCCAATTTCTTACTAACACCAGTCTAGTAGTCTTCCTCATCCTCTCCTTCTACTAGAGGATCCCGAAAAAGAGGGAAATGATATCTGAGGCCAATCTAATGCACACCATGGTGCTGTAGGCATACAATGTATCGTGGAATTTGATCTAGAGAAGCTTCAAATATTACCATTGTAAATGGTTCCTTAATATTGAGTTCATCTATGAGAATAACCTCCCTTCTCCTATACCCCAGGATAGACTCCTACTTATAAAATGATAACCATTTCTCACACTCTTGCACAACTAAATTTTGGGTCCTTTGTATTGAAGAAACAAGCGTTTCCTATTGCAATATTCCAACTTTTTGCATCATGATAATTTTTGGGTTTGGAGTCCCCCTGACCCACAATTCATCCTTCTGCTCAAAATAATTTACCAAGGTAGTTGAATCAATCCCATTAATTTGATTTCATAGAAATTAAACAAATGACCTTAATTGGACATCTCTCACAATTTGATTTGGATTCTAATTTGTATAGTAGGGAATTATTAAGTTATGAAAATACCACTCAGAGAGTAGTCCTTGATCCTCTTCAATGCAGTGTCAAAAGTTTGCCACAAATTGATCAGGCACGTGAATTGAATTAGAGTTTCCTACAATAAAAACCTTGATCCTGAATGACATTAATTGTTCTTTCAGAATCAAAATAGCATAAACGAACCTCAGAATAAGTACTCAACGCCTCTTCGAGTGGGAAACCTCTGTATACACCACATAAATTTCCAAACACAACATGGTTCCAAATGAAAAGGTCTCCTTGGTATATATAGGAGACTAGGAGGTACAATTACAACTAATGGTCCCAAGACGACATAAATAAAATAACATTACTAATGTAATATGCCCCAATTAAGGGGTAATGTGCCACTATTTAGGGCTTAACATGCCACTCCCCTTAAGACAAGTATTGTGTACAACGCTTGAGTAATTATGGATGCTTATGTATAAAAGACTCATCTTACCAAGTGGAATTTTCAATGGGTAGTTTCCTCCACTTAATGAGATACTCTGAAATGGATCTATTCCTCAGATGATGAATTCTTGTGTCAGTGATAGGTTCAGGCTTCAATATGATTTTTCCTTCCTCGTCAAGTTTTGGAAATATAGTTTGAACTAGGATCTTGTCACCTATAACCTTGTTTAAGCATGAGAAATGGAAAACTGGGTCTACTCGCGAAGTTGCAGGCAACTCCAATTTGTATGCCATAGTACCAATCTTTTGCAACACCTTATAAGGGCCATAGTACTTTGGTGATAATTTATTATCCTTCTTAGCTTGCTTGAGGGACATCTGTTTGTATGGTTATAGTTTTAAAATTACCCAATCCCCTACTTCAAAACTTCTTTCACTACAATGTTGATTTGCTTGTTGTTTCATGCGATTCTATGCCATGGTCAGGTTGCACTTTAAGAGTTGGAGAACTTGTTTTTGATGCTTGATGTGATCTTCCACTTCTTGAACCTTGGATTTTTATTTTAGAGAAGAAGTGTTATAAGGTGGGTGGTATCCATAGAGTGCCATAAATGGTGTTATTTTTGTTATAGTATGAAAGGAAGTGTTATACCACCATTCTGCCAAGGGTAACCATTTGAACCATTGTGTTTGTTTATTAGAGACAAATCAACGAAGGTAGCCTTCCAGACATTTGTTCACTATCTCGGTTTGTCCATTAGATTGAGGATGATAATATGGGCTATGATCCAATTGAGTACCCAAACAAGAAATAATTCTGTCCAAAAATTTCCAGTGAAGATGGGATCTCTATCACTTACAAGAATCTTTGGGCTTCCATGTAGATTTTGAACTGTCTCCATGAATGCAGTGGAAACTGTACTGGATTTAAAAGGATGAGAGAGTGCACAAAAGTGTGCGTACTTTCTCATCTATCAACAATCACCATGATGAAACTCTTTCCTTAAGACTTCAGTAACCTTGTGATGAAATCCATGGAAGCCTCCTCCCAACACTAACTTGGGATGGCTAATGGTTCTAAAAACTTGGGGTCTTAATTGTTTCCACTTTATTTTGCTGGCAAACCAAACATTCTGCGACAAACCTTTGAACATCATTTTTAAGGCCATCCCCAAAAAATTCCTTCTTGACCCTATGCTAGGTTTTCAAAAATCGTGAGTGCCCTCCTACCAAAGAGGTGTGCAATTCCAAGAGTACCTTTTGTTTGAGTTGGGAGTTCTTACATAAATATAAGCGATCTTTGTACCATAGTGAATCATTTTTCCATGTAAATGTATCTCATGCACTGGAATCCTATTGCAACCTTTGAATGAGAGTCCACACGTTTTCTTCATGCTTCCATTCATCCCTCACTTCTATTATACAATCGGGTTGGATGATTGAGATGGCATAGAGAAAGGCCTCAACATATTCATCCTGTCTTGAGAGTACATCTGCCAGAACATTTTTCTTCCCTTTTTTGTAGATGATTTCAAAATCATAACCCAACATATTGGTCACCCATTTTTTTTGTTCTTCTGAAGATAATCTTTGTTCCAAGAAGTATTTAAGACTATCATGATCTATTTTGACCTTGAAGTGCCTACCTATTAGGTCAGGGTGCCATTTATTCAATGCATGTAGTATTTCCATCATGTCCTTCTCATAAATGGGTTTGTGTAAGTCCTTTCCCTTGAGTGGCCAAATTTAAAAAGAAAGGGGCATTCCTTCTTGCATTAGAACAACAACAATTCCATTTCCTGAGGCATCACATTCCACAATAAAGGTTTTTGTGAAGTCTGGTGTGGTCAAGACAAGAGCTTTTCACATCACCTCTTTAAGTTTTTCAAAAGCTTGAGTTTCCTCTGGAGTCCATGAAAGTGCATCCTTCTTAGATAATGTCGTTAAAGGTGCTGCTATTTTTCCATAGTTCCGAACAAACTTGCGGTAGTATCATGTCAAACCCAAAAATCCTGTAAGATTCTTCAATGTTTTTGGAATCATCCAGTCCATCATGGCCTTAATATTGTTAGGGTCTACCTTGACACCTTCATGAGATACAGTATGACCCAAATAATCTACCTCCTTCAACCTAAAGAAAAATTTGGATGGCTTGGGATATAGTTGTTTCTGCTTTAGTAGTTGTAGCACCTTGTCAACATGTCACACATGATCCTACCAAGACTTGCTATAGATTAGTATATCATCAAAAAATACCAACACAAATTTTCGAAGGAGGGGATTGAAAATATAATTCATCAACCCTTGGAATGTGGAAGGTACATTTGTAAGGCAAAAAGGAATGACCAAAAATTCATAATGGCCTTCATGATTTTGGAATGTTGTTTTTGGGATATCTGCTTCCTTCATTCTAATCTAATAATACTCTGAACGAAGATCCAACTTTGTGAAATAGATTTCTCCATTTAGTTCATATAACAATTAATCAATAATGGGAATGGGAAAATTATATTTAATAGTGATCTTGTTGAGCTCTCTATAATATGGACACATATTCCATGATCCCTCTTTCTTGAGTACCATTACCACCGGTGTAGATTAAGAACTTTGGCTAGGTATAATAATGCCATCCTCTAACATTTCTTCAACCATACACTCAATTTCACTCTTCTGGGCATAAGGGTTTCTGTAAGGGTTGATGTTAGGAGGAACACTCCCAAGAATTAGGTGAATAACATGATCATGATTTCAAGTGGGTGGAAGACCTATGGGAATATATTCAAATACTTTGGCATGCTTATCAATGATCCCTTGGGGATCTAGGGGAATATATGGCTTACATGTTTGAACTTCTAGTGAACATAGTTGTACAATTACACCATGATGCCCCTTTCTCAATAGTTTTGTCATGCCATTAGAGCTTATCACCTTACTGGGTTTCCCTGTGATACCCCTTAACTCAATTTCTTTTCCTTCCAATGAAAATTTCACGAAAAGTTCTTGAAAATTAAAATCCACTGTTCCCAATGATTGTAACCATTGGACTCCTAGTAAGACATCAACACCACCAATGGGTATAGAAATCATTGGAATATTCATTACATATTCCCCATAGTAATATTGATCTTATGGAATTTTCCTGAGCAATTGATAGTTCGTCCATCTGTAATCATTACTTGAAACTCTAGCGTTGGATATATAAATAAATTGAGAGCTTTGGCTAATTTATAGTGAATGAAAGTATGAGTACTACCATAATCAATTAGGACTATTACCTTTTTCTTTTTGATATATCCTTTGATCTTGAGGGTTTGAGGAGTGCTAATTCCAACCAATGTATTATATGATATTGTGGGAGCCAACTCTTCAAAATAAATCTCTTCTACATTTTCATCTTGAGATGGTTCTTGTTCTTTTTCTTTTTCTTCTTTCTCTTCACAATCTATGTAGAATAATTTCTTCTCACTACACTTATGTCCCTTACTGTACTTGATGTCACAATTAAAGCATAAACCTTTTGATTTTATTTCCTCCAATGGTTGAGGTGTCAAACTTGTGGTTGAAGTGTTTTAGAAGAAGAAAAATTATTCTATCGATAGATTTTAGGAGTGGTCCTTCTAGTAGCCATAGCCATATGTTTACTTTCAACATTTCTTGACACCCTTAATGCATTCTCCAATGATTTGGGTTCCCAAAGGTGAACCTCATGTTGAGTGTTATGCTTTAAAGTTCCTATGAATACATCAATTAGGTTCTCATATGGAATATCCATTACCTTTATATTCAATATTTGGAAGTTCTCAATGTGTTCCACAGCTGCACCCTTGTTCTTGAGATTTATCAATTGGCTAAAGAAGGTATTTCTTCTTTTATCTTCATAGTGTGATATCATTTATTCCATGAAAATTGTCCAAGTGACAAGTGATTTGCAAGAACAAATCCATCGATACCACAAAAATTGATTGGGTTCTAAATATAAAGAAGAAATTGATACCTTTTGTGTATGTGGCAGATCATGTAGATCAAGGAACTTCTTGATCTGAAGTATCCATGTGATTGGATCCTTGCCATCAAACTTCCTCATATCGATATTAGGAAAGTGGTTGATATTCAACCCAAAGTTAGAGTTTCTCTAGTCTTGTTTCATCTTCCTTGTGTCCTCATCATGAATTTCATGGGATACATTTCCACTTTCAGGTGGCCTCTCTATTAGGAAATTTTTCAATCCTTCCATGATCTCTCTTTTTAAACCATCCATCTTAGTATTCATTATTGCCTCCAACTTAGCTTCAGTTGAATCCATCATCCCTTATAGTTCATCTTTTGTTACTGTGTTATTTTGTAAATCATTTATGTCCCTCCACATTTCTTCACTATCATAAAGAGTCAAAGTAGGACTATCTAGAGGCTTATTTTGTGTAGAAGTTCCCTTTTGATGGCATGTTGGTCAAGTATCACTTTTAAACCTTGATTTTGAGGTGGTTCTTCTAGATGATATTTCTTCCACTGTATATCCAAAATTTCGGCCCTTCTAGATATGAAAATTTATTTTTGTAGTTCTCTGATACATTTTCTTTGCAATTCCACAAGTATGATCAAAATTGGATGTGCCAAGTGGAAGTTATGGTAACTTCCCCACACCTTGCTGATTTTTGTCCCTTCCAAGAGAGCATACTTGTAAATCATGCCAAGAGCACAATATATGATATTTTATTCTGAAACTTGTACCAGAAATACTACAAAATGTACACTATCTAATGCAATGGGTCTCACTTAATTTGGATACCCATTGAAGAAGATATCACTTTTTTACCATGAACACCTATTTGAGACTAGTTAATATGACTAGTGAGATACCCTATCTTACACATGGTGTATCTAAAAAAATAGGATGAACCAGAAGCTAAAATTTCATGAAAAGTTCTTGAAAATTAAAATCCACTGTTCCCAATGATTGTAACCATTGGACTCGTAGTAAGACATCAACACCACCAATGGGTATAGAAATCATTGGAATATTCATTACATATTCCCCATAGTAAGATTGATCTTATGGCATTTTCCTGAGCAATTGATAGTTCCTCCATTTGAAATCATTACTTGAAACTCTAGCACTGGATATATAAAGAAATTGAGAGCTTTGGATAATTTATAGTGAATGAAAGTATGAGTACTACCAGAATCAATTAGGACTATTACCTTTTTCTTTTTGATATATCCTTTGATCTTGAGGGTTTGAGGAGTGCTAATTCCAGCCAATATATTACATGATATCGTGGGAGTCAACTCTTCAAAATAAATCTCTTCTACATTTTCATCTTGAGATTGTTCTTGTTCTTGTTCTTTTTCTTCTTCCTCTTCACAATCTATGTAGAATAATTTCTTCTCACCACACTTATGTCCCTTACTATACTTGCTGTCACAATTAAAGCATAAACCTTTTGATTTTATTTCCTCCAATTTTTGAGGTGTCAACCTTGTGGTTGAGGTGTTTTAGAAGAAGGAAAATTATTCTATCGATAGATTTTAGGAGTGGTCCTTCTAGTAGCCATAGACATATGTTTACTTTCAACATTTCTTGCCACCCTGAATGCATTCTCCAATGATTTGGGTTCCCAAAGGTGAACCTCATGTTGAGTGTTATCCTTTAAAGTTCCTATGAATACATCAATTAGGTGCTCATATGGAATATCCATTACCTTTATATTGAATATTTGGAAGTTCTCAATGTGTTCCACAACTGCACCCTTTTCTTGAGATTTATCAATTGGCTAAAGAAGGTATTTCTCCTTTTATCTTCATAGTGTGCTATCATTTATTACATGAAAATTGTCTAAGTGACAAGTGATTTGCAAGAACAAATCCATCGATACCACAAAAATTGATTGGGTTCTAAATATAAAGAAGAAATTCATACCTTTTGTGTATGTGGAACATCATGTAGATCAAGGAACTGCTCCATCTAAAGTATCCATGTGATTGGATCCTTGCCATAAAAATTCCTCATATCGATATTAGGAAAGTGGTTGATCTTCAACCCAAAGTTAGAGTTTCTCCAGTCTTGATTCATTTTCCTTGTATCCTCATCATGAATTTCATGGGATACATTTCCACTTTCAGGTGGCCTCGCTATTAGAAATTTTTTCAATCCTTCCATGATCTCCCTTTTTAAACCATCCATCTTAGTATCCATTATTGCCTCCAACTTAGATTCAGTTGAATCCATCATCCCTTGTAGTTCATCTTTTGTTACTACGTTCTTTTGTAAATCATTTATGTCCCTGTGCATTTCTTCACTTTCATAAAGAGTCCAAGTAGGACTATCTAGAGGCTTATTTGGTGTAGAAGTTCCCTTTTGGTGGCATGTTGGTCAAGTATCACTTTTAAACCTTGATTTTGAGGTGGTTCTTCTAGACAATATTTCTTCCACTGTATATCCAAAATTTCGGCCCTTCTAGGTATGAAAATTTATTTTTGTAGCTCTCTGATACGTATTCTCTGCAATTCCACAAGTATGATCAAAATTGGATGTGCCAAGTGGACGTTATGGTAACTTCCCCACACCTTGCTGATTTTTGTCCCTTCCAGGAGAGCGTACTTGTAAATCATGCCAAGAGCACAATATATGGTATTTTATTCTGAAACTTGTACCAGAAATACTACAGAATGTACATTATCCAATGCAATGGGTCTCATTTAATTTGGATACTAATTGAAGAAGATATCTCTGTTTTACCCCAAACACCTGTTTGAGACTAGTTAATATGACTAGTCAGATACCCTATCTTACACATGGTGTATCTAAAAAAATAGGATGAACCAGAAGTTGAAATTTTTATCACAGATATCTTGATAATTTCTATGAATATCCTCCATGTTTCAGGGTTTGAAATGTTACATAAACAAATTTATAGCGAAAATTCCGTGATGACTAAATTCAGGATGATCCTAGAACCCTATCTTACACATGATATATCTCCGAAAGTGTAAGGATTCAAAAGATTAAATTTGAACCCCATGTACCTTGATTAGACTACTAAATATACTCCAAGGTGTTCCTTCTGAAATGTCATAGAAACAAATTTATAGCAAAAATTCCAAGGTGTCTAAGATGAAACAACGAAACCCCAAGACTTGGAGCTCTGATACCAAATGTTAAGAACCAAATATCAAAATAGCATAAAAAAACATTAGAATAAGTACTCAACACCTTGAAAAATATACAATTTTAGATAATAAGCCTCTTCAAGGGGGAAACCTCCTTATACACCACACAAATTTCCAAATACAAGATGATTCCAAATGAAAAGGTGTCCTTGGTATATATAGGAGACTAGGAGGTTCAATTAAAACTAATGGACCCAAACTGACATAAATAAAATAAAATTACTAATGTAATATGCCCCAATTAAGGGGTAATGTGCCACTATTTAGGGCTTAAAAGTAGTCTTCCTCATCCTCTCATTCTACTAGAGGACCCTAGAAAAGAGGGAAATGATATCTGAGGCCAATCCAATGCACACCATGGTGATACAGACATACAATGTATCGTGGAATTCAATCTAGAGAAGCTTCAAATATTACCATCGTAAATGGTTCCTTCATATTTAGTTCATCTATGAGAATATCCTCCCTTCTCCTATACCCCAGAATAGACTCCCACTTATAAAATGACAACCATTTTTCACACCCCTGCACAACGAAATTTTGGGTCCTTTGTATTGAAGAAGCAAGCGATTCCTGCTGTAACATTCCATCTTTTTGCGTCATGATTATTTTTGGGTTTGGATTCCCCCTGACCCATAATTCATCCTTCTTCTCAAAATAATGTACCAAGGAAGATGAATTAATCCCATTGATTTGATTTCGCAGAAATAAAACAGATGAACTTAATTGGACATCTCGCACAATTTGATTTGGATCCTAATTTGTATAGTCAGACATTATTAAGTTATGAAAATACCACTTAGAGAGTAGTCCTTGATCCTCTTCAATGCAGTGCCAAAAGTCTTCCACAAATTGATCATGCATGTGAATTGAATCAGAGTTTCCTGCAGTAACAACCTTGATCGTGAATGACGTTAATTGTTCTTTCAGATAAATCAAATAAAATAATGATGACATACTGTAATTTCTAAATTTACGAGAAATAAAACACATATATATTTTTCAAACTTTAGTCTATGCACCTCTCCCTCAAGTTTTTGAATAATTACCTATGCCTCTTCTAATTCGGCCTTGTAAACTTTCGCTGGGAGAGCTTCATCTGTCTTTTCATCCATTAAAAAATCTGAGTCCTCTTCTAAGCATGATGCCCATTATTTCCATAAGAAAACTTCCCTATTGAACTATGTGATCTGTAAACTTTTGTAGAGATTCCACTGGAAAATTTTGTGACATCAAATCTAATAAAATACTGAAATATTTACTATTAATATTAATTTTCCTTAAGATCTCAAGAATATTAAATTATTGATTTTTTACTTATGTATGAAATAGATAAAATGTAGAAATAGAGAATAGTAAAATACATTCACACCATCCACAAATAAACAAAAGATATGATCTGGGAAACCCAATATGGGAGATAACAGATTTATAAGGTGAGGCTTCTATGCTCTCTTTTGTCTGGAATATAAGTGATGCAAGTGCAAAGAAAGAGACACTCTCTGAGGAGTTTCCTTTGACCCGTGGCCTGTGTGGCTGCTAAAAAATCTCTCCTCCTCTATTATTCTCACATAATACCACTCTCATATGTTCTGCTCAGCTATGGAACAATATATAATGAAAAATAAAGAAACCCATTCTCCTCCTAGTGGCCTAATATTTAACATATCCTGATATCCATCTAGGGGTGTGTTTTTGACTTCCTCAACCCTCAATTGTGATAGAGTTTTGGAACTTCTAGACTATTCTTGAAATTACATACGTGGCTAGCCCCATATGCATGAGTATTGAGGGTTGATGTGGAATTCTCATGTACCATGGTGGTCAAAATGATAGGTTAAATTGAAGGATGCATAACGTGTGCATACAAACTCTAATTGACACATGATCTGCACTGTTGGAAAGGTATTAGAGTGTAGGAAACCATTAAGGGGGTGTGAAAAATTTCCAAATAGCATAACTTAATTTTTTTTTATTTAATTCCTCAAAATGGCTCCGAAAGGTGACATGCCCAAAATTTCCAAATGGGTCCTGCAACTAAAATGACCTTGCAAGATGATTCCTCCATTGTTTTGCACTTTGAAAGCATTGATATAGATGAAAAATATTATAATGATCCAATCCGGATCATACCTCCCCATTTAGGGAGGATTTTGGTCCCCAAAATAGTTATTGAATGAGGTCAGGAATTTTCCCTCTACCTTCACCCTACAGTACCACTTTTCTTTTCCTGGAAGTTGTCCTTTAAACCCAATCTGCCAAAGGTCATGTTTCCCTTGTCTTGTAGCTCTAGAACACTTCTGCAAAATTGTGTCTTCTACTAACTCTTCCTGAGCATATGATGCTAAGTCCTCTATGGAAAGTAATACCTTCTCCTCCTCTCGATCCAACATGGAAGGTTCATAGAGTTTGAGATTCTCCACATTCTCTACTGAGTAAATGCTCATGTATGGGGGTAGAGTGAGTATGTAGGAATTATCTCCCACTTTTTACAATACCTCAAAAGGACCATACCACAGAGCTTTGATCTTCTTACCAGGACCCTATAGCCTTTCCTTATTCAACTGTAACCATACTCTGTCTCCCACTCTAAATGTTCTCTCTGTTATGTGATGGTCATGTCTAGCCTTATACATTTCCTGTGACTTATTCAATGTCTCCTGTACTTTCAAATGGACCTCTTGATCTTCTCAAATTTTTTTTGTTTCCCTTTAATGCATTTCCTATGAGGTCTTCCATCACTCCTCCTTGTTTTCCATATACAACATCTAAGGGTGAAGGTGGAAAATATCCAAAGCAAGTTTCAAAAGGTGACTTACCAATAGAAGTGTGGTCTTCTTTGTTATAAGAGTGTTGTATATAGAACATATTTTCATCCCAGGTCTTTGGATGCTTCTGATTGTAACTCTTAAAAAGCTACACCAAAGTCCTATTGACTACTTCCATCTACCCATCTGTCCATGGATGGAATGTTGTAGACCTTTTCGACTTAGTGTCCATATTCTCCCACAACATAGTCCAAAACACATTGATAAATATGGTATCCCTATCTGAGATAATGCTCCTTGATATCCCAAAGTTCACCCATACCTGTTCAAATAACTTGTTTACTACTTCTTGTTTGTTGATGGTATTTTTACAAGGAATGAGAATGCACATTTTTATGAACCTGTCAACTACCACAAATAAATAGTCATGTCCCTTCTGTGTGGTTGGTAAAAATCCCACAAAATCCATGGAAATTCTTTCCTAAGGTCGAGTGGGTACATGTATGGTATGGTACAAACCTTGCTTCCTATTGTTGGGATTGCTAGTACAAAAAAGTACACATCCTCTAATATACCATGCTACATCTTATTGCAATCTAGGCCAATCCACATACCTTTGTAAGTTGGCAATTGTCTTCCCAACACCAAAATGTTCTGCAACATTGGAGGTGTGATCGTCTCTAATAAGCTGCAATATTTCACCTTTAGAAACACAATGATTCTCGAGCTTGTAGTGTAAACCATTATGGAAATGATAGTCATCCTTTTCGTTGCCTTCTTTGATATGAATTTGTCGCTGTAGCTACTGAAACACCTCCTTGAAGTCCTCATCTTATGTGTATGCCTATTTTCATGCATCATGGGTAAAACAATCCATATGCATCAAAGTTCCCAAAGCTGTAATCTTGGATGTGGGTGGCCGTGAAAGCATGCTTTTGAACTTGTTTGTGATGTCCTTCTTATACTTGATGACTAGATGAAATTGTTGTAGAAACCACATCCACTTGTAATTCTTGGTTTGTTGTAGCTTACTGTAGGTATACAAATACTATAGTGGATGATGGTATCCTTTCCCATCATATAGTGATTCCACTTCTTGATATCTTGAACCAGGGCATATAGTTCCTTGTCATAGGTAGGGTAGTAGGGAACTGCCCCTTGAAATCTTTTAGAATGATAGAATACCCGCCTTCCTCCTTACATCAAAAAAACTCCCATGGAATAACTACTTGCATCTATCTCCACTTCAAAGGGCTTCTGCAATTTTGGTAGCATGAGCACCCGTGCTTGACTGATCTTTATTTCCATCTCATCAAAGGCCTTCTTGTAATTATTTCCCCACTTGAAAATATTACCACTGGATATTATGGTGTGGAGTGGGACGACTACCATTGAAAATGAATCTATGAAATTACACAAGTATTGTTCCACCCCAAAAAAACTCCTAACTTCAATGAAGTTTGTAGGAACTGGCCATTTCATGATGGGTGACCCACAAGGTGAGGTACTTGGTTGAATCACACCCCGCTCCAACAACTATTGCAATTGCTTCTTCACTTCATTCGCTTCTAGAAAAAATGGTCTATACAACCCGATATTTGGCAAGGGGGATTCTGAAAATAATTGGATTTCATGATCCACTCCCTCTTAGGTGTTAGTGTTAGCACTAGATATTTCTCTTAGTTGCAAAAGAGAAATTCCTAGGATATCTTCAAAGAAAATCGTTTGTTTGGGAATAGGTTAACTGAAATTAGGTTATTAAATTTAAGGACAACTCTCATACTCATACATTACATCCATGGATTGAAGGTAAATGAAATTAATATTCAAACACTTAATATTAAAGGGTGAAAGAAGGAAGAAAGGAGAAACTGTTAAGCCCTAATATTGGCTCATTACCACTTAATTGGGGCATATTAGATTAGTAATGTTATTTTATTTATGTCGGCTTTAGTCCATTAGTTGTGATTTAGATTAGTAATGTTATTTTATTTATGTCGGCTTTAGGCCATTAAAACAACTAGTCAGTAAATTGCTTCTTCACTTCATTCACGGTAGAAAAAATGGTCTATACAACCCGATATTTGGCAAGCAAATTCACAAAATAATTGGATTTCATGATCCACTCCCTCTTAGGTGTTAGTGTTAGCACTAGATATTTCTCTTAGCTGCAAAAAGAAATCTTGTATATTCTCAAAGAAAATCGCTTTGTTTGGGAATAGGTTAACTGAAATTAGGTTATTAAATTTAAGGACAACTCTCATACTCATACATTACATCCATGGATTGAAGGTAAATGAAATTAATATTCAAACACTTAATATTAAAGTAAGTAGCTGAAAGGAGAAACCGTTAAGCCCTGGCATTACTCATTACCACTTAATTAGCATATTAGATTAGTAATGTTATTTATTTATGTCAAGCGAAGTCCATTAGCGATTTAGATTAGTAATGTTATTTTATTTATGCCCGCTTTAG
Organism: Picea sitchensis; assembly: GCA_010110895.2. Lineage (NCBI taxonomy): Eukaryota > Viridiplantae > Streptophyta > Pinopsida > Pinales > Pinaceae > Picea > Picea sitchensis. Next base: position 220,188 of record SNQJ01S0009679.1, read on the forward strand.
GCCATTAAAACCTCCTAGTCTGTACCAAGCGAGACATTTTCATTTTGAATCATCTTGTACTTGAACATTTAAGTGGGGTAAAAGGAGGTTGCCCCTCTAAGAGGCTTATCTGATATTATCTCTTTTCAAGGCGCTGATCACTTTTCTTGAGGTTTCTATGCTATATTGATGTTTGGTTCTAACATATGGTAATGAGCTCAAGGTCTTGGGGTTTCGCCATACATCCGGTGACACCGTGGAATTTTCGCTATAACTTTTTTTCTACAACGCTTCGTGAGGAACTACTTAAAGGGTTTTTATACACCTGATCAAGGCACGCTTGTGTTGCACCAGCTCCTGAGTCCTTATAATTTCGAGATACAGCTGGTACAATATAGGGTTATGGAATCATCCTGAAATGAGTCATTACAGAATTTTTGCTATAAATTTTTATGTAACGCTTCAGACCCCTCAACTCCGTATATACTCCAGAAATTAGTATTTATCTCAGGAAAAATTTCAAGATCCGGGTCATCTTAAATTTGTACATACACCCTCTGTAAGATAGGGCATCTGACTAGCCCCATTGACTAGTCCTCAAGAAGGTGTTCCAGTGAAACAATCATAAATTCTTCCTTCGAGTATCCAAATTGGTGGACTCAAGGTATTTTGATCGTGGACAATCTGTGGGGCATTTTAAAAGCGAAGTTTTAGAATTTTATATCAATTATTGTAAAGCAAAGTCACCATGCAAGGAGATCTCCGGAAAGGCAAAAATCAGCAAGTTAGAAGTTATCAGAATTCAATTCTGGCACATCCAATTGTGACTGCATCTCTTGGGCATTGAAGAGAAGACATATCAAATACATAAGATGTTTTCATACCCGTAAGGGCCAAAAATTGGGAGATAACAGAAGAAATATTGTCTAACATAACCACCTGAATTCAAGGGTTCGTGCGATACTTGGCCAACATGCCACCCAGTGGGAACTTCACACCAAAATAAGCCTCCGTGAAAATCCTACGGACTCTTTGATGAAGGTGAAGAACGAGGATTACATAAATGAACTACAAAATAAGATGGATTCATTGGAAGCTAAGATGTATTCAATGGAAACCAAAATGGATTCAATGGAAACTAAGATGGATTCAATGGAAACTAAGATGACTTCAATGGAAACTAAGATGGATACAATGGAAACTAAGATGGATTCAATGGAATCTAAGATGGATGGATTAAAAGCATCATGGAAGTATTGAAAATTTCATAACAGAAGACACCCGAAGCAGTGTATCCATGAAATTCATGATGTGGACACAAGGAAGGTGAATCAAGAATGGAGAAACCCAACTTTGGTTTGAAGAATCAACCACGCTCCTAAGATTGACATGAGGAAGTTTGATGGCAAGGACCCAACTCACATGGATACTGTGATGGAGCAATTTTGATCTCCATAATGTGCCACATAACAATAAAAAGGTACGCATTGCTTCTTTATATTTGAACCTAATCAATTTGTTTGGTATCGCTATTTTGTTCTCAAGAACAGTCACTTGGACACTTTTTACTAAGAAACAGACATCACAGGAGGATACAAGGAGCAATACCTTCTTTAGCCAATTGATAACTTTCAAGCAAAAGGGTTCTGCCATCCATCACATTTTGAGAACTTCCAAAGATTGGAATATAAAGGTAACCGAGCATTCCTGATGAGCACTTGATCGATGTATTCATAGAACTTTGAAGGACAACATTCAACATGAGGTTCGCTTCTTTTGGGAACCCAAATCATTGAGAATGCATTTGCTAAAAGCAGCCAAGGTAAAATATGGCTACATGCTCAGAAGGACCCATCCTAACATCTATGGAGAGAGAACAATGCTCCTTCTCCTAAAACACATCAACCTTGCCAAGGCCACACCTCAACAATTGAGGAAAGAAAGAAAAAGGTTTATGCTTTAATTCAGGATGTTAAGTACAAGAAGGGACATAAGTGTGGTGAGAAGAAATTATTCTATATAGATTGTGAAGAGGAAGAAGAAGAAGAACAAGAACCATCTCAAGATAAAAAGGAAGCAATTTTGTCTCAAGAGTTAACTCCTACGATATCACGTAATGCATTGGATGTAATTAGCACCTCAAATCCAGACGAAAGGATACATCAAAAAGAAAAAGGTAATAGTCCTAATTGATCGGCGACTCATAATTTCATTCATCAGAATTAGCCAAAGATCTCAATTACTTTGTATATCCAAATGAGTTTCCCAAGTAATACACAAGTGCATGGAGGGCATCAATTGCTCAGAAAATGCACAAGATCAATCTTAATGGGGAATATAATGAAGAATGATTTCAACAATACCCATGGGTGGTGCAGACGTTGTACTAGAACTAATGCCACAATCATTAGAACAATGGCTTTTAATTTTCAAGAACTTTTCATGAAATTTTTATTGGAAGGAAAGAAATTAGCCGGAGAGGTATCATTGCAGTTCCTAGAAGGTGATGTTTCTAATGGCATGGTTATTGGAAGGCATCAAGGCATTATTGCAAAATATTCTCACTAGATGCTCAAACATCTAAGCTATATATTACTAAATATCTCCAAAGTATTCACGATACATCTCAAAGTACGAAGATATTCCCAAAGGTCTCCCTGCACCAACTCCTCCTCGAAATCATGATCAAATTCACCCACTCGGGAGTGTTCTCCTAACATCAGGCCATGATACCCTTATGCCCAAGAGTGAAATTGAGCCGCGAGGTTGAAGAAATAAGTAGAGGTTGGCATCATTAGACCCAGTAGCCAAAGTTCTTACTCGGCACTGGTGGTAATGGTAAGAAAGATAGCCTCATGGCTTATGTGTCCATATTATAGAGAGTCAACAAGATCACTATTAAAGCAAGTTTCCCATTCCCGTGATTGAGAATTGTTAATGAACTACATGGGAGCAATCTATTTAAAATTGATCTCCGTCGGTATCATCGACGTAATGAAGGAAGAAGATATCCCAAAACAATATTCAACTCATGAAGGCTATTATGCATTGTCATGCCTTTTGGCCTTTACAATGCACCTTCCACCCAAGGGTTGATGAATTCCATTTTCAAGCCCTTCCTTCAAAATTTGTGTTAGTATTTTTGATGATATACTAATCTATAGCAGTCTTGGAAGGATCAATACGTTGACAAGGTGCTACAACTACTAAAGGAGCAAAGAACTATGCCAAAACCATCCAAAGGTTTCGAGTAAAGGAGGTAGAGTATTTGGGTCATATTGTATCTCATGAAGGTGTCAAGGTAGACCCTAACAAGATTAAGGCCATGATGGACTGGCCATTCCAAAGACAAAAAATCTTAGAGGATTTGGTTTGACTACACACGCCGCAAGTTTGTTCCTAACTATGGAAGAATAGCAAGACTCTAAGGACACTAACTAAGAAGGATGCATTTCCCTCATGGACGTCGCGTGTGAGGCAACTAAAGATTTTGAACAACTTAAAGAGGCAATGTGTACAACTCCCATCTTGAACACACCTGACTTCACAAAACCTTTACAGGAATGTGATGTTTCGGGAAATGGAATTGGTGCCGCCCTAATGCAAGAAGGAAGGCCCCCCGCTTTTGAAAGTCGACCGACCAAGGGAAGAGACTTACAAAACCCATTTATGAGAAGGAAATGATGGCAATAATACATGCATTGAAGAAATGGCGGCCCTTACCTAATAGGTAGCACTTCAAGGTCAAAACATCATGATAGTCTTAAATACTTCTTGGAACAAAGACTATCTTCTAAAAAACAAGTGTAACCAAGATACCGTCTAAGTGATTTTGAAATCGCCTATAAAAAGGGAAAGCAAAATATTGTGGCAGATGTACCTCACTTTTAAAGGATGAAGATGTTGAGGCCTTCCTCAGGTTATCTCAATCCTCATCCAACCCATTGGATAATAGAAGCAAGGGATGAATGGAAGAGATCTAAAAGTGTGGACTCTACTGAAAGGTTGCGCAGATTCTGCACGATACATTTATTAAGGTGGAAAAATGATTCACTATGGTACAAAGATCGCTTATATTTATGTAATAACTCCCAACTCAAACAAAGGTGCTATTGGAATCGACACCTCTCCAATAGAGGGCACTCTGGATTTTTGAAACCTACCACAGAGTCAAGAAGGAATTTTTGGGATGGCCTTAAAATGATGTTCAGCAGGTTTGTAAGGCATCGTCATATTTGCCAACAAAATAAGCAGGAAACAATTAAGACCCTGCCTTTTATTAACCATTATCCATCCCAAGTCACTGGGAGGAGGCTTCCATGATTTCATCACTGTGGTTACATCCAAGGAAAGAGTGTCATCATGGTGATTGTTGATAGATTGACTGGGCATACACTTTTGTGCACTCTCTCACCCCTTCAAAGCTATACGCCGCCACCGCATTCATGGAGACAGCCTAAAGCTACATGGCGTTTCAAAGATTATTGTAAGTGATAGAGATCCCATCTTCATCGACACTTTTGGACGAATTATTTTCTTGTTTGCACTCAATTGGCTCATAGCTCATCCTATCATCCTCAATCTCGGATGGACAACCGAGATAGTGAACAAATGTCTAGAAGGATACCATGTTTTGTCTCCGACAAACAAGCACAATGATTCAAATGGTTACCCTTGGTAGAATGGTGGTATAACACACTTCCTTTTCACACTGCAACAAAAAATGACACCATTTATGGCACTTTATGGATACCACCCTCCTTCCATCACTTCTTCTCTAAAAGAAAAATCTAAAAGTTCGCTGGAAGATCACATCGAGAATCAACAACAAGTTCTCCAAATCTTAAGGACAACCCGGCAACAAAATTGCATGAAAACACCAGAGGCATCAACATCGTAGTGAAAGAAGTTTGGGAGTAGGGGATTGGGTATTTTAAGACTACAACCATACAAACAGATGTCCCTCACACAAGCCAAGAAGGATAATAAATTATCACCAAAGTACTATGGCCCTTATATAAAGTTGCAAAACATTGGTACTATGGCATACAAATTGGAGTCGTCAGCATCTTCACGAGTAGAAAGTACACCTGGGCTCATGTTTCATGCTTAAAGAGTTATAGCGCATACATCCCAGCTCAAACTATATTGCTCTTAACTCTTGACGAGGAAGGAAAAATGATATTGACTGGCCATCACCCATACAAGAATTGGCCAACTAAGGAATAGATCCATTTCGTATATCTCATTAAATGGAGGAAACTACCAAATCGAAGATTCCACTTGGGAAGATGAGAGTTTTATACTGGCATCCAGATACTGCCGCCATGACAACACTTGTCTCAAGGAGGCTGTTGCCCTCACATTGGCTCATTACCACTTAATTAGCATATTAGATTAGTAATGTTATTTTATTTATGCCTTTAGTCCATTAGTTGTGATTTAGATTAGTAATGTTATTTTATTTATGCTCATGAAAATATTAAAACCTCCTAGCCCCTATATATACCAAGGAGACATTTTCATTTTGAATCATCTTGTACTTGAACATTTAAGTGGGGTAAAAGGAGGTTGCCCCCTCGAAGAGGCTTATTATCTGATATTATCTCTTTTTCAAGGCGTTGATCACTTTTCTTGAGGTTTTTTTATGCTATATTGATGTTTGGTTCTTAACAGAAACACAATTATGAATATATCAATCTCACAGGCTGTTTAATTAATACATTCAAAGGGATGAAAATTCAATAACCATAAATGCTTTCCAATTATGAATAAAAAAGCTTCAATGAAACTTGTGAGATATAGGAAGTCACAACAAGGATTTACTGTTCAAGAATCTATAAATCACAGACTATTAATGTATGCTACATAAACAACCATCTCATTCAAATAAGAAGAAAAAGGGTGTGAAACCATAGACACAAATCTAATATTGAACTCACAAAGATGCTTCAATATTGAGACATATGTATTATGTCTGTAGATATGGATACAAAGATAAAGAATTTTCCCCAAACCCAGAACCAAACCCACCTCCTCATTACATTCAAAATGATGGTCTTTATAGAAATCACAATCTCTGAGCTATTACTATATTTCTGAAACAAATTCTATCCATAAACTAAAAATAAAAGAACAGTGCTGATATTTTTCCTTTAAATCTGCTACTTTGACTACCACATGTTCCCTAGATGCCTTGTTCCCCAACTGACCTTTTAACTGCTGATCCTCTTCTTGATTTGTCGAAAAAGATATTTGACTGGGCATTTTTTATAGAAATCAGAAATATGGAAAACTGGAAAAATAGGCTTCGAAGATTCACCCGTACATCCTAAACCAATCATTATTTCAGGAAACGACCCTCATATTACTCAATTTGGCACTTTCTGGAAAAAAAATGTTTTAGATTTTCTAGATTCATTACCATTTTCTCAGAAATTATGCCCGAATTTGACCTCTAAAACAATCATTTCTAGAATTTCCGGTAGAGCCTCAAGGAAATTCGCCAATTTCGCTACCGGAAATTAAAACTTCCTGTAGAGACTCCTTAAATAAATTCAACTATTTCTCTACCAGAATTTAAAACTTCCTCAAAGACCAAAACCTTTGGATCTGTAACTTAGCTTCTGGAAGACCAAAATTTCTTGTAACATGCTAACTCTTGCTAAGGCTGTGATTCATGAAAAACACCCTTATAGGCTTGGGAAAGGTAGAAAATTTTGATGTAGCCAGTTTAGGTGTTATTAGTGGCTCCAAATTGGGATGGTTTCCTCCCTCTAAGGCAGCAAGAACCACACTATGCAAACCAAAACTGCAATATGAAACTGAAACTATTGAAAATGAGCCACTTTGTATAGTGTCTTTTCTCCATTGGGATATGGAGTCTTTATTTGGCTGCATACCAAATTCTCAGAAAAGAAAGATTATTCAAACACACTTCCTACTCTGATCAAATGAATCTTAATTGATTAGGTATAAGAAAAGGGTATTGTTTGTTTCTCTTGGATTTCAATATCGCTTTTATCATAGTCATCGAACAAAGGAGGATTGGTGTAAGGTTTAATGCTCGCTGATATAGAAATATTCTTCTCATTAAGAACAAGCTTACTGCCTTCATGAGACGGATATAGAAATATTCTTCTTCGTGAGATGAATATAGAAATATTCTTCTCATTAAGAACAAGCTTACTTCCTTCTCATATAGAAATATTCTTCTCATGAACATATTCAATAATATGTCGTCATGATGAATATTCAACTGATCCATGTATTCATGAAACTTAATGAGGTGCTATGCAGGATGATCATCCTCATCTCCTTTGAATATGGGGAGGCAGTCTCCCCACTCATCCATAGTAGATACAACATTTGGAAAACCAGAAACAAATGAAAAATAAAAAATTGCAAACCTCGTAGCTACAATAGCATCCATTCGAGTAGCAAATGATTTTGACAACCTGAAACTAGTGGAGTCACCAATGAATCTTTAGTCATGGAGTCACTAGGTGAATAATCTTCAATCAAATTCTATGTCTAGTTCTTGTTCACTATCAAGAAATAGAGTTGATTGTTGTCGTACGCCTAGGGAAGATACTTTGTTCCTCCATTCTCGAAAATGATGCCAAAATATGTTAGTACTAGAGATTTCTCTTGAGTGCAAAAGAGGAATGGCTAACACATCTCAAAAGAAAATTGTTTGTTTGGGAATAGGTTAACTAGGATTAGTTTATTAAAATCAAGGAAAACTCTCAGACTCATACATTACATCCATGGATTGAAGGTAAATGAACTCAATATTTAGACAATTCAGATTAAAGGGTGCAAGAGGGAATAAAGGAGAAACATATTTATGAATATATCAATCTCATAGGCTGTTTAATTAATACATTCACAAGGATGAAAATTCAATAACCATGAATTCTTTCTAATTATGAATAAAAATACTTGAATGAAACTTGAGAGATATAGGAAATCACAACAAGGTTTTATTGTTCAAGAATCTATAAATCATAGACCATTCATGTATGTTACATCAACATTCATCTCATTCAAATAAGAAGAAAAAGTATGTGAAAGCATACAAAAACATGAATATGATATTGAACTCACAAAGATGCTACAATAATGAGACATATGTATTAAGTATGCATATTTGGATACAAAGATAAAGCATTTCCACCAAACCCAAAACAAAACCCCCCCTCTTCATTACATTCAAAATGATAGTCTTTATAGAAATCACAATCTGTAAGCTATGACTAGATTTTAGGAACAAATTCTATCCATAAACTAAAAATAAAAGAAATCTATGATTTTTCACAGCAAATATGGAAATGTTTGACAATCCTATGCCTGTAAATATGAATATATATGAACACTATTGATATTTTTCCTTTAAATCTTCTACTTTGACTGCTACATGTTCATTATATGCCTTGTTCCCCAGTTGATCCTTTAACTGTTGATCCTCTACCTGATTTATCGAAAAAGATCTTTGACTGGGAATTTTTTTTTAGAAATTAGAAATGTGAAAAAAATGGAGAAATAGGCTTAGAAGATTCACCTGTGTCTCCTAAATAGATCATTATTTTAGGAAAAAACTTGTGTAATACTCAATTCGGCAGGTTCTGGAAAAAAACTCATATTTTAGATTTTCCAGATTCATTACCATATTCTCAGAAATTGTGCCTGAAGTTGACCTCTAAAATAGTCATTTACAGAATTTCCAGTAGTGCCTCCTTAAGGAAATTCACCAATTTCATTACCGGAAGTTAAAACATCCTATAGCGACTCCTTAAGGAAATTCAATGATTTATATAGCGAAAGTTAAAACTTCTTGAAAGACCAAAACCTTTGGATATGTAACTTATGTTGGATTACTGAGAGGGGGGGGTGAATCAGTAATAGAGCAATTTAGTCCTTTTTAACCATATAATCCAAGTGCTATATCAATGAAGCATTATTATACAATAACTGCAGAGTAAATAATCAATGAACAAATGAACAATCATACACATACACAATACACCAGTGTTTTACGTGGAAACCTAAATCGGGAGAAAACCACATAATGCTTTTTCTTATATGTCTTGAATAATTGCATTCATTGGAAGCACCAACTTCATTGTTTTGCAGCTGCAACTGGAAGGAGGCTCCACCCCCCTAGTTTCTCAGGCTACAACCTGAGGGAAGCTCCAACTCCCCAATTCTCTGGCTACAACCAGAAGGAGGCTGCAACCCCCTATGTTCTTCGGCTACAACCAGAAGGTGGCTACAACCACCTGTCCTTGCCCCGTCCTGCCACCCTGAAGTAGAAGTAGAATGATGGAACCACTGTCACACTATCACTGTGAGATATACCGCTGTAAACTTGTACCAATAAATCTGAACCATGCATCAACCATACATCAACCTGGAATCAACCTGTACCATAAA